>CATIWQ010850608.1:0-10000 GCA_949673415.1 Euphorbia schlechtendalii | reverse complement strand
TCATTGTTTTTTTGGTTAATAAAAAAAAAATGAAGCAAAACAAAAAAAAGCAATTCGAATTCTATTAACTATAGATTAATTAAATATTAATTAACTCTATATATATATTAAAATATATATTCAAAATATATGAGATATATTCCAATATTTATTTAATAATTATTTAATAATTTCGAATTTCACACTATAAAATGAATTGAATATTAATAATTTAACTATATACGTAATACGTATATTTCGAATTCTTCGAATTATATTTCTTTCTATTTCTATAGGTTTGAACAAAATGAAATAAAATAAAAAAAATTCATTAATATAAGATATAATTGCTATGCTTAGTGTGTGACTCGTTGGTTTTTTAGAGTCCGACGGACTGACTAGAGTATGGACTAATAAGTATACAACGAATAACCAACTCATCACTTTGCATTATCTGGGTACAAAAAAAGAGGCAAGATATGATATATCAGTCATATCATTTTAGCAATTCAAATACTTTTTGCACAAACAAAAGAAAACCAATCGGATTCTAATTTAGAAATAAAAATAGAAAATTATGCGGAGCGGATAAGGGGAAGGGTGAAAGAAAGAAAAAGAATATCAATGATATAGGATATAGAATTCCAATATGTAAGGTTTATGGGTCATCACAGAAAAGCTAATCTAATGTAGAGTAAAGCATCAATACAAATTGATTTAAAATGAAACGAAATTCGTTAATAAAGCAAAAAATCAAGAGCCTTGAGTCAATCCAGACTGAGGAGATTGACTTAAGAACAAATTTTATTTTTATTTTTTTATTAGAGGCTCCGTTGGAAAATTAAGACCTAAGCATTAATGGAGAAGTGATGGGAACGAGGGAACCTGTAAATACATAAGATTTTAATGAAAGAAAATCTTAATGATTTATTGATAGGATAGCGAAAGGAACCAGAAGATAATCCATTTCTTTTATTATGAGAGATCATGGGTTACCTCTCCAAATAAAATAACTATTGAAAGACTAAATATGGAAGAGAAAATATTCGCGCGCGAAGGTTTTTTTTATTCTTTTCTTTTTCATTTAGTTAATTAATTCGCGGGGAGCTGGATGAGAAGAAATTCTCATGTCCGGTTCTGTAGTAGAGATGGAATTGAGAAAGAACCATCAACTATAACCCCAAAAGAACGCGATTCCGTAAACAACATAGAGGAAGAATGAAAGGAATAGCTTTTCGAGGAAATAATATTTGTTTTGGAAGATATGCTCTTCAAGCACTTGAACCCGCTTGGATTACATCTAGACAACTAGAAGCGGGGCGACGAGCAATGACACGAAATGCACGCCGCGGCGGAAAAATATGGGTACGTATATTTCCCGACAAACCCGTTACTTTAAGACCTACGGAAACACGGATGGGGTCGGGAAAAGGATCTCCGGAATATTGGGTAGCTGTGGTTAAACCGGGTAGAATACTTTATGAAATGGGAGGCGTAGCAGAAAATATAGCAAGAAGGTCTATTTCAATAGCAGCATCCAAAATGCCTATACGAAGTCAATTCGTTATTGCAAAATAGCAATATAGAACCAAAGGAAAAAGACCTTTTCTATACTAAAAAAAAAATGGAAGTTTCTTTTTTTGTTTTGGACAAAGAATATATCTTTTTTTTCCTTTGGATTTAAATAACACTAAAAAAAAAAAAATGATATGATCCAATCTCAGACCCATTTGAATGTAGCAGATAACAGCGGAGCCCGAGAATTGATGTGTATTCGCATCATAGGGACTAGTAATCGGCGATATGCTCATATTGGTGACATTATTGTTGCTGTGATCAAGGAAGCAACACCCAATTCACCTCTAGAAAGATCAGAAGTAATCAGAGCTGTAATTGTACGTACTTCTAAAGAACTTAAACGTAATAACGGTATAATAATACGATATGATGACAATGCTGCAGTTGTCATTGATCAAGAGGGAAATCCAAAAGGAACTCGAATTTTTGGTGCAATTGCCCGGGAATTGAGACAGTTAAGTTTTAGTAAAATAGTTTCATTAGCACCTGAGGTCTTATAAGATAAAAAATTAAGCGATATAAGATAGAAAATTTCAGATTAAGAGGAGACCCATGATATAGTTATAATATTTAGTATTCTAGTTAGAGTATTTGAATTAGTTCAATAAAGACGAAATAGAATTAATCAAATAAAATGAATTAGTAAATTGTGTTTCACGGATATACCTTTAATTAAATAAATAAGAAAACGAAAGGTGAGAAATTAAATACAATAATTAATTAACAAAAATCAAGAGTATGTTGATTATATCAAAACTAGAGAAAAATAAGAATTTAAGTTTATCATGGGTAGGGATCCTATTGCTGAGATAATAACCTCTATACGAAATGCTGATATGAATAGAAAAGGAACCGTTCGAATAGCAACTGCTAACATTACCGAAAGCATTATTAAAATACTCTTACGAGAGGGTTTTATTGAAAATGTACGGAAACATCAGGAAGGAAACAAAAAATTTTTGGTTTTAACCCTACGCCATAGAAGAAAGAAGCAAGGACCATATAGAACTAGTCTAAATTTAAAACGGATCAGCCGGCCGGGGCTACGAATCTATTCTAACTATCAAAAAATTCCTAGAATTTTGGGTGGGATGGGCATTGTAATTCTTTCTACTTCTCGAGGTATAATAACAGACCGGGAAGCTCGACTCGAAAGAATTGGTGGAGAAATCTTGTGTTATATATGGTAATCTTTTTGATATCCGAATTCGATCCAGACTTCTTATTTTTTTGTTAAAAAAAAAGAGAAGAGAAAGGAATAAGTTTCTAATACCAAATAAAGTAAAAGTACTTTCGCCTTTCGTAGGAATCGAAATTAAGATTTCAAAATTTAAAGAAACTTAGTTTCTTCAAAAAAAAGTATATATCTTCAAAAATTAAGGGATAACAAATATGAAAATAAGAGCTTCTGTTCGTAAGTTTTGCCAAAAATGTAGACTGATACGTAGACGCGGACGAATTATAGTAATTTGCTTGAACCCAAGGCATAAACAAAGACAAGGATAATCTTTCTAAGTGAGAACACGCTAAAGGATCCAATGAAAAAAAAAGGATTGATTTTGACATCATTTTGACATAAAATGGATATATCCATAGAACGCTGACTTATATTTATGAGATGATCAAATATGGCAAAACCTTTACGACGGGTTGGTTCACGCAGAACTGGACGCATTGGTTCACGTAAGAATAGACGTAAAATACCAAAGGGAGTTATTCATGTTCAAGCAAGTTTCAACAATATTATTGTGACGGTTACAGATGTACTGGGACGAGTAATTTCCTGGTCCTCCGCTGGCACTTGTGGATTCAAGGGACCAAGAAGAGGAACGCCTTTTGCTGCTCAAACCACAGCAGGAAATGCTATTAGGACAGTAGTGGCTCAAGGCATGCGACGAGCCGCAGTCATGATAAAAGGACCTGGTCTAGGACGAGATGCGGCATTAAGAGCTATTCGAAGAAGTGGTATACTATTAACTTTCGTCTGGGATGTAACCCCTATGCCACATAATGGATGTAGACCACCTAAAAAAAGGCGTGTGTAAAAAGTAAATAGTGAAGAGATTTTAAGTTATTTCGTACTATAAACAAACATCAAATAGCACTAAGAAGGGTGGGAGACACTTTATGATTAAAGAAAAGGGCGACAGCCTTGCATTTATTTCGTACTATAAACAAACATCAAATAGCCCTAAGAAGGGGGAGGAAAATAGTATTATGATTGGAGAAAAAGTAAGAATAGTTACTCGGACACCGCAGTGGAAATGTGTTGAATCGAGAAAGGACAATAAGCGTCTTTATTACGGACGCTTTATTCTGTCTCCGCTTATGAAAGGCCAAGCGGATACAATAGGCATTGCGATTCGAAGAGCTTTACTTGGCGAAATAGAAGGAACCTGTATCACACATGCAAAATCGGAAAAAATATCACACGAATTTTCTACTATAGAAGGTATGGAAGAATCAATACATGAAATTTTAACGAATTTGAAAGGAATTGTATTAAAAAGCAATTTGGATGGAACTTGTGACGCGTCTATTTGTATCAAGGGTCCGTGGGATGTAACTGCTCAAGACATCATCGTACCCCCTTTTGTGAAAATAATTGACAATAGACAGCATATAGCTACCCTAACAAAACCAATTGATTTTTATATTCAATTACAAATTGAAAGGAATCGTGGCTATTGTATAAAACCGACAAAAACCTTTCAAAACGGAAATTTTCCTCTAGATGCCGTATTCATGCCGGTTCGAAATGCAAATCATAGCGTTCATTCTTATGGAAATGGGAATGAAAAGCAAGAGATACTTTTTCTCGAAATATGGACAGACGGAAGTGTCACTCCTAAAGAAGCACTTCATGAGGCTTCCCGAAATTTAATTGATTTATTTCTTCCTTTTCTCCATGCAAACGAAGAAAACTTCCATTGCGAAAAAGCTCAACACAAAACGACTTTACCCTCTTTTAACTGTCATACTGAATACAGTCACGATCGAAAAGAAAGGCGATTAAACTCCAAGTGTCCTTTTAGTAGATTGAGTCAAGATCTGGCATGGCAGAGAGGGTTAGATTTGTGAGTTCGTGTTGGAGGGTGTTGGCTCGAGAGCCCTTGTTGTTCAGAAAAAGATTTTTAATCCTCTGCCAAGCTTCATATGCGGTGGAGTTATCTTCCAGAACTCGGGCGAGAATATCGTCAGATAGAATCCCATATATCCACTGTAACATAACAGCATCGATTTTCTTCCACGATGCGAACTCAGCGGCTGCTTTGTCTGGGCCAGCGTACCGTCGATGTGATTCACCACATCGTACCCAGTAGCATGAAGCATAAACAACTTCATCCATGATGGGTAAGAAACTTTGGTTCCGTCCAAGACACGAACTTTATGTTGAATGTTCGTGACTGTATATACTGGATGAAGGCTTTGGGTTTGAGGTGTTGAAGGAGGGGGTTTGTCATCCATGGTGAGTAAAGAGGGAACGGAGGAGAAGGCTGGTCGAAGAAATATTGACAGAAGGATGGGGCGAGATTGAAATCTTGTCGGAGATTAGTCTGATACCATGTAAGGCTGTATATTTCCCTGGTCTGTTACACTGATTACAATGCCTAAATATAATAGAGAGAAGTGAGCCTATCTAAGGAAATAATCATATGCTATCAATCATAGATATTACAAATAATATACCACAATATATGCCAATAATATGGAATGATATTATCGGCTAACAGATTTCCGGGAGAAAAAAAGATACCCAATTTAATAGATTCTTTTTTTTAATGAATTAATAGATTCTTTCGGAGAAACATTTACACCCACAAGAAAGTGCTCAAAAGGAGCTTATATGCATGACTAGTGAAAGTGCTACAATGCATGAGAGCGCATTGCTACTAGCTGGTGCCTGGTGTCGAATGAGAGCGCTATATAGCGAATCTTTGAAAGACGAAGACGCCTTCTCCAGTTTGTCCTGCCTAAGCTCGAAAAGGATACATGTCTTCTTCAATCAGAATATTAGGAACAGCATCAAGGAAAATTAGTTGCATGATATCAATACAATTTTTGCTAACGCAGAAGTTGGGCCAAAGATTTTTGTATAAGCCCATGCCATTCGGTCAAATAGGTCCATATTTGACTTAAACATCAATGGCTAGTCTTGCACGATAACTTGCAATCACAATTTCACAAAAAGTAATTGGGTAAAGCACTTGTAGGCCCAGCACTCGCCCAACGTAACCCAATTCAAAAACATTTTATTTGAAGTACACCTATTCATAAATTGGGGTGCTCGTCATTCGAGCCCATTTTTATGGATCAGACTAGGACACACAATTTTTATAAAAATTTGGTTCAAATCCGAACCCATTGAAATCTGATATTTTGTGGATCATATATATTTATATGCATATGTGTGTGTATATAAATGTATGTATATGTGTGTGTGTATATATATATATGTGTGTATATATATATATGTATATGTGTGTGTGTATATATATATATATATATATATTTATTTATTTATTTATTTATTTGATGTAGGAGAAATTCCAACTTCCAGCGAAAATCTTAAAATTTTGGAGGTGTTTCACTTGGAAAGAAGTTTAATTGGTGGTAAAATTTGTTAATCAGTTGCAAATCTTACTTGGAGAAAACAATTTGACAGGTATTATAGTCTTATGATTCTTTTTGAAGAAGATAGTCTTGTAATTCTATTTCATCCTATTTCGGAAATAAATTTTCAAAACCAGTATAAAAGTATAATTTATTTCTTGGCTCGGTTTGTAAATGACAAAGTATAATTTTTTTTGAAAAACTCCCGGAGGAACATCGTGTCCCTCTAAAAGGTAAAAAGAATGGAATAGATGAAAATTTCAGGGTGTATGACCCAACTAGGTTGATGCATACATTTGCCTATAAAACACCTACGCCTCTTTTTATTAAAATAAAAGTTCTAGATCTCGAGTTGAGATCAAGGTTCAGTTACAAGTTAATAATGTTTGCGGGGAAATATAAACATTGGAGGCTATAAAACACAAATTCCTTCCCAAATGCTTAGAAGTAAACCAACATAAATAAATACATGTAATTAAGTGATACTCTGTGCTTAAGATGCCTTCAAATACGAACTTGTTCCTTCGCTTCCATAGTGACCAAGCAATGAAAATCCAAAACGATGTACCAAATTCCCTACTTGTACTCGGGGAAAAATGAACCCGCCACATCTCCAAAAAGTCATAACCCGAAAGCGGCATGGTTAGTGAAAAATCGAATAGTCGTAAAGCCCGAGTCTAAACCCTATAACTCCCATGACAATGAAATAGCGCATGATCGGTGGTTTTCGCATGATCACAAAACAGGCACTTCTCATTAGTCACCGCTTGACATCTTCGGTGAAATAAGAAAGTTCTCGTAGGCAACTGACCATGGAATACAAGCCACCTGAAGAATCGAAATTTTGGAATTAAACATGCTCCCCAAATCAACATGAAGTCTTTCTACGATCTCAGAAAACACATGTAGTAGCCTCGAGTAAACGAAGATGCCGAATACTGCTATTATTGTCACCCAACCCCATATGAACCGATCGGCCCCATTCCAAAATCAAAAGAAGTTCAGATGAATAGTCCCATTTCCAGCGCCTTCTCCCTTAAACGGTGATGGGCAGCTATATGAGATTCAACGTCTAAGCTGCTCGCATCTTTCCTGAGCTAAAAGCCTAAGGCTACGTTTCCATAATGGTCCCATATGGGCAGCAACACCAAATATAAGACCACAACCCTCACTCATCGACCATGATTTCATGTTGCACAGGTGAAAAAGATCCGGAAATAACAAACTAAGGGGTTAATTCACGGTCCAATTGTCATGCTAAAATGAGTGCCATCCCCAACCTCCACTCGGACATAACATGAAAAGAAAATCCAAAATACGTTGTTTTTTAAAAAATACAAAATAATGTCTTGCCAATTATGAGATAATCCACTGTTTCGATCGAATTCCATGATGTAAACCCGTAACGATTAACGCAAATCTCAAACCAAAGGGAATCTCGATCCGACACCCTAATTTTCCGAAGCCATTTCAACAAGCTACAATTAACAATAATCAAACTTCTAACAAACAAACCACCTAAATGTTTTGGCAATGATATGGTGTTCCAACTTACTTTACTAACACCCCTCGAGTTCGCATCCCCGTGCCATAAAAAATTCCTCATGAGTTGATTAAGTCTACCATTAATTGAAGATGATAACTTATTCAACGAAAGTACTTAACTCGGCAAAGACGCAAGGACAGATTTAACTAAAATTAGCCAACCCGCATATGACAAGGAATGACCCTTCCAACTAGACAACCGATTTTGGAACTTGTCAATCAACACGTTCCAAAATGACGCAGGAATTCATTTTGCACTAAGTGAGCAACCTAGGTAAGTGGTCGGGAAACGCTCAATCTTACACTCCAATTTTTTGCACACATGAGAACCATTGAATCACAGACATTGATGCCAACAACAAAACTCTTATGATAGTTAATACACAATCTCGAAATAAGTTTAAAACATTGCAAAATAAGAATAAAAGTAGGTATAAGAGACTCATCTGCGAGTAAGAAGCACAACGTATCATCAACAAATTTGAGCAGAGAGACATCCTTATTCGAGCCGTCCACTCTGAATCTAGGAAGTAAACCATTGCATATACTAGCATCAAAGAGCTACTTCAAGCCCTCTATAGCGATCACAAAAATAAATGGGGAAATTGGATCCCCCTGTTTCACCCCTACCCAAGTGAATCGGATCACATGGTTCATCGTTAATCCTAACAGAGATCATTGAGTTCTCCGGCAAGCACGACATCCAACAAGTCCATTTTTCTCAAAAACCCTTTCTCTGAAAAACTGCATTGATATAGGACCACGAGATACAATCATATGCATTGTGAAAGTCCAATTTTAGTACCAAACCGGCCTACCATCTTCGATGAATTGAGTGAACTATTTCCGAAGCTACAAACGAACATTCATGAATATTAAGTCCTCTTATAAACCCAAATTGATTCTCAAATATCAAATCCTGAAGAAGCGGTTGTAATCTGTTCGCCAAGACATTGGACAAAATTTTGTAAATTGCATGAATAAGAGCTATCGGTCTATAGTTACTCAATAAAGACGACCCCAAAACTTTAGGAGTCAAGACCGTGAATGACGTTTTAATGGAATCCGGTAGCTTTGTAGTTTCGTGAAACCTATTGAAAAGATCGATAACATCAAGTTTCAACTCATCCCAGAAACGCCTGTAGAAGTAGAAGTTGAATCCATCCGGCTGTAGTGACTTTTCTTCAATACACGACCTAATTGCAGCCCCTATTTCATCCCCTGAGAATGGAGCCACGAGAAGTCTTGCATTCGTCTCCTCAACCATACGGAATTGCGATTCCCGTAAATCAAACAGTACATCGATTCATTTTGAAAAAAGATCAACGTAAAAATTGCGAATGGTGTTCACAATAGTAGTCAGGTCCGAAGTCATAGTCCCGTCAATACCCTGCTGATTAATTCTATTTCCCCTCCCACATGTCGACGCCATACGGTGAAAGAAATTTGTATTATTATCCCTTAGCATGGTCTAAGTCACCCTCGAGTGTTAATGACGTACCTTCTCCAAACTACGACAATGATCGTTCAATGTAGATTTTTCCACCGGTAATGTCGTGCCTACATACACATCAATAGGCCGAGGAGCCAAATTAGATGTAAGGTCAAGAACCTGCCTCTCCAAACCCTTAATGCGACGTTCAATCCCCTTAAAGTTGGCAGCATGCCACAGATGAATTAACTTTCTCAATTGTCCCAACTTGTACTCTAAGTCCCTTTTCGAATTCCGCCTTCTAATGTCACACCATATCGCTTTCAAAAATGGTAAAAAATCTGCATTATCCAACCAATAATTCAACAATCGAAATATCCCATCCTCACCCTGCGGAACACATGAGACTGAAAAATAATCGGGGAAGTGATCTGAGAGGACGGAACTCAATCTCGGCCACAAGTCCAATAAATACAACTCACTGAAACCCGGTCAATTCTCGAAAACGACAAACTATTAGCTCAAGTATAATCTCTACCATGTAAGGGGACATCATATAGAACACAATCGTTAAAAAGTCTTGGAATTGCATCGTTGAATTAGAGATCAGCCCCTCTCCTTCATGGGAAAATCTCAATTGATAAATTATACCTTTCATTGAACTTTTTATTTGACAATATATAAGTTATAACTTATTTTCCAACTAACTATTGCTATATATCTTCTATAAATTATAAATATCATTAATATTGCTAAGTTGGTGCTTTATTGAATCAATATTAGTAAAACTTCTTGTTTAGTTTTAAATATACATGTTTAATTTTGTAGGTGAATTATTAGTTTATACAACTG
>CATIWQ010850604.1:0-10759 GCA_949673415.1 Euphorbia schlechtendalii | reverse complement strand
AAAAAAAAGAAAAGAAAGCATACAACGAAAAATGGGTGCAAAGTACAAAGTACTTCAAAAATATATACATAAAAGAAAAAAAACGAGAGAGTGGTATGGAGCATAAAATGCAACCACTGAAAAAGGGGGAGAGTGGTATGGAGCATAAAATGCAACCACTATGAGTTTTTTTAGCATCCTAGGTTACCTAAAAATGCCTTGAGAGAAATTAATCAAAATGTGCTTTCTATGCCCTTTATACTTTATACTATGCTAAAGAGAAGGTAATATTCGAGTATGCATATAACACTTATATGAAGATGTGATTCGGTTGACTTTCCATTAAGAACAAAGGTATGCAACTAAGCTATATAAATTGGACATTACTAATTTGTGGGAAATTTCGAACTTCTAATTGAAATCTTTTGCAACGTGGAATGTGGTACTCACTGTAATAGTCTTTCGCCAAATAAGGTATGAACTTAATTACAAATTTTACACTTGTGTTGAATTTACCTTGAGGACAAGGCAAAAGTTAAGTGTGGGGGTACGATAAGTGTATAATTACACTTATTATCACATTAATTTTATACATTAAGCACTATAGTTTTATTCATTTTTACACTTCATATAAAAGATTTCACATGGTATGTAGTTATTTTTGATGCAAATGCAGTTACTAGGTAAATCTTGGGAGGAAAATGATCAATATTGGAATTCTATGAAAAAAGAGTGAAAAAGGTGCGTGGAACTTAAAGATTTGGGTTAGGAACGAAGCTATCGAAGATCGGTGAAGTTGTAAGAAGAATTCTGAGTAAAACTAAATTCACGGTCGCGACAATCGTTTATGGTCGTGACTTGTTTACTTTAGAAACAGAAGTCTGCCAATTAAATATTCACAGTCGTGACTTGTATCTCGCGGTCATGACTTGGACGGTTTTCTGGTATTATCTTCTTAACTACCAGCCACCAGATAAGCAAGATCAATTGCCATCAACCACCAACGAACAGACACCTATCAGAATTCAACCAATCATGAAAAGGTGCCTATCCATTGTGGATTATATCAAAGCTTCTCAACCTATCACAATGAAGAGATGCAATCTTTCATCAATGGACACAACCCTTAGTTTGGATAGACGCAACCCTTCAAACCCTATAAATAGGGTTCCAATCCTTACAAATTTCGTGCATTGAAAAGTGGTGCATTAAAGGAAGTATAGTGCATAAAGTGAAAGAGAAATATAGTGTGTGTAGATAGATTCGCTACATTCCTAAGTGTTAGCGAGAAAATATTTAAGTGATTCGAATCCTTGTTTCGATCACTAGATTACTTTATATTCTCGAGCGATTATTGTATAAGTGTACTTGAAAATCACTTATCAATAAAAGTTTTCATTCTTCAATATTCGTTTGTTCGATATTTGCAAAGAATAGCATCCTAGCGAAGGTTCTTTACGGGCCGAGACCGAATTCAAAGCAGACGCAAGAATTACGGGAATTGATGACTCCCATTAAAGAGTTGATACGGTATGATCTACTTTAGCTTTCACTTGCATACCTTATAACTTTGCTTTGTTTTGTACTTATACTTTCTATTTCGAAGTTTATGATTTGTCTATGTGTCATAATGCGTATTTCGTGCTAAGTCATTTATATTAATCAAGTTATATGCGTTGGAGTTAATTTTAAGAGTAGTTTCGGGGTTAACAATATCGTGTATAATCATTGGATCTGTGATATAACGCTATTTAGTAAGCCAACATTTTTGGAATGGTAACTTGCTAAATGTGGTTATGTGAGAGTGACCCGTACTAAGCATAGTATTAATGTCATCCAGGTTTATATAATTGTCTTATTTCATTTGCGCTAGAGAAAAGTTATTTCATGTGTTACTCTGCGACGAATCATTGAACATCTGAGTGTTTTGAATCGAGTTTGTTACAGTAGTTTAGTGAATCGTAACATCTTTGTTGAACTTGCATGTTTTCTCTGCTATACTTGTTCGTAGTGAAAATCTTTATATTTAGATTCTGTAATCTTCCACATCTATATTTACTCAACTTTTCATTCTAATCTTCTTATCCAAAAATCTCAAATCTATTTTTATTTTCTTTACTTTGTTTTTCCCTTGTTGATCTTTAGACTTGGTTCCTTCCCTGTGGGTTCGATATCTTTTAAAACTACATCGCAACTTTATACTTGCAGTTATCATCATTTTTCTATTTGATAAGAGGTATAGACAACACGTGCATTTTACGTGAACAAGTTTTTGGCATTATTATTAAGGATAAGCCTTAAGAAACGAGTGTAGCCAAGTCTTGTGAATAAGTTATTAAACTCATCAGTAGAAAAGTGACAAATAGATTCATACCACAAGGGTAAGCCTTTGAGTTCCTAGAACTGCGAATTACATGCTCATCTTCTGCTTCATCTCTTTCTAATCTCTATTTATGGACTTAGGAATTATTTTTATTCCTTATTATCGTAAATAATGTTGTAATTCTCTTCTTCATGTTTTATTTCTTTTTAACTTTTATGTTAGAATACCCACACGAAGGGAATAAAATATATTCCCGGATAACAGACCTCACCACTTTGCCATGTTATTATTTTCACTAATAAAATTGATGAACATACATGTAAATAAAAATGAACCAATTTTTATTTAAAATAACAACTTTAAACCGTCGATGTTTTAATTAGGCCATATGGGCCTCGCTAAAATCAAATTGAACATATGTGATATCACCTGTGCTATCCTTTGTGGATGCAGGTTAGATGTATGTTTAGGATTTTATTTTTTCCTTCGGGTATTGCACGTATTTTTGAGGAAATGTAATTAATAGGTTAACGGGCGGTTGCATCCCCCGATTTTTGAAAGCCTTTTAATTTTTATTTTTACATTTACTTTCCCCATTTATTTACTACCTTGTGAATGGTTTATTATTTCGCTTTGTGGATTGTTTATTATTTTGCAATATGTGAATCATGCATATAAAATCTAAAAACGACCTAAGTGCGAATATGTATAACTAAGCAAATACGGTTTTCTGTAGATGTAAATAATGTGATCACATAAGAAATAAGCAAGTTATCTCGAACCCGAATCTATGTGTCTTAGTGGGCCGTCCCCCGGACGTTAAGCCTCACAGGACTCTAATTCCTAGAAAGAGCTAATCCAAGTGGCGACTCCACACTAAGAGACTGCGGATTCAAGTTCGAACCGATCTAAAAAAGTTTTCGCTCTCTCTGGGTCCTCGACCCGGTGTTTCTTTTTTCTTTTTTAAACACCTCGGTGGACCGCGCATCTCATCTCCGCGCGATCTCGGCCCACCTCTCCATGTCATCCACTCATAGTGGCGACTCTACTGGGGTTCTTTCTAAAAACTTGTTTTTCAAAGGTTTTAGATTTTGGATGAGTGCCAAAAATTATTGATCACATTATTCTGTTTTCTCTCAATTATGACATATTCATTATAACGCATTGCAGTAGAAGGGATTAGCCCATAAGTCTAATGTACCCCTATTACCATAAAGCTCTCTCTTGTACTAATCCGCCTCCCTGAGAAAAGATAGTACTTGAGCGGGTAGAGCACTTGTTGCCATATCACATATACCTCCCTAAACCCATTTGGGGAAAGGCTTGGAGTGTATTTTAGTGCAACAAGAACCTTTTACATCAGCAACCCATTTACAACCCTCATGTAAATAAACCATAGGCATTTTCCCTAGGGTGTTACCCAACAAGCGACCATGCATTATATTTTTCTGCAGGTACGCTCCTTAGTATCTTCATGGTATTAAGATGAACCAAACTTAGCATATAGACTAGCCTAAAACCCTACACGCGGGAGTTGTATGGTTGGAAGTTTGGACATTGCATGCTATGTGCTATGTGTAAACTGCTTTCAATTTGTCACTGAACAAATGTCATACTAACCATGAATTTTTGTGCAGATACTTGAACGCACACACTCATGATATTAAATGTACATATCACACGATACCAAACCAATATAACATACACTTAGGCACAGTTGACAATATAGATCATGTCGCCCTAGGATAACATAAAACCACTTGGGAACATCACTTACCCCTTTTCAACGAGATGTCCACTTAACATCCCGCTATTAGCTTGTACATGGCAAACATACCTTTCTTCTACTACGTGATATCCACTTGACGTCCGACACTTAGCCCACAAGGGGCAATTACATATCCCACACATTACCTTTGAGATGTCCACTCAACATCCAACTCACAGCCCTTCTGGGGTAATTATACACACCAAAAGCCTAAACGGGGCAAATACCTACCCCAAAACCATTTTTTTCCCACATTAAAGGATATCCCAGTTGATGTCCTAAGCCCACACAAGGCAGACTTACTTCAAAAGTCTTACCTTACCAAATCTTTAAGGGTATACACTTCATACTCGAATCATTCACCTACACGAGGCAATAATTCACGTATCATCACATACTCTCAAATAGTGATGACCACATAGGTATCCAAAAACTCCCTAATTGGGTGAAATAACCAAATCATTCATTAGGTAGCTACATATGGTAGTTGTTTTCATTTTATTAGGGTATGTCACACCGCTTACCCGAAACAATTTTGACCTTCTCATTCTATGAGACCTAGTCATAGTACAAAACCTCAAACCATTGACTTATTACCACATAGGTAACTAAGTCACCTCACTAGCATCTCTCATGTTACGATGTCACACCATATTGTACAAGTCTCAAATCCAACCCTCGTTGTTGGATTTTCATTTCCACATATTTTCATCTTTACCTAACGACTAACCTATTTGTTTCAAATGGATTGACATACATGTTATTTCACATCATGGCACGCTAACCCCTTATGAATGCAGTCATAACGTTAAACATCTCACACATTTCTCACATCATGAATCATATTACGAATCTTACATGCATGGTCTAATATCCTGCTCATGTATCAAAGGGGCTTGGAAGAGGCTTGCTCATCACCTGGTTCGTGTTTCCCCAATTGTGGCCAATTTGGAGGGGGTTCCATACACTGACTCAAGTGAGGACTCAGGTTCATACTCAGATTTAGTTCAACACCCTATTATGGCTAATCCACAAGGAGATGGTGCAAGGGAAGATCACCCTACCCTTACGGGATAAAATTCTCAGTAGTTATCGGTGAGCGCCGAGATTGCATCTACCCTGAATGCCTTTGCCAACAGTGAATAGCTAGCATCACTCATTAGCCAACATGTTGGGAGGACCCAAAATGCAGTGTCTAGCTCAGAGGTCACCCTTAACAATGGCAAACTAGTTGGCCTGAGGTCAGAGGACCTCCCACCTCACACATAGTGCCCCCAACTACCTTTTATCAGTTCGGGGTAGGACAAAGTCAGCTGAACCAGACTTCGATTGAGTAGCTAGGATATAACTTTGCCAATCCTCCCCAATTCTTCTTTGGATAAACTATCCAGCTAATATTCGCACTAGGGCCTTTCTACCAAGGAATGACCCAATAACCTATTCCCACTTGGAGTACGTCGGTCGCCTCATAGTTCTAGGAACCTCAACTGCCCCATTTTGTGGCATTTCCCCAGGGGTAATATAGCTCTTATCTAAAATTGGGAACGCCATCCTCCAACAACCTGGCATGGCGGAATTATAGAAATAGTTCTTGGCCATTCACGGTGGTCACCTAAAGAACATATACCCTGCACAACCAACAATCGGGGATGAAGATAGCTTGCCCTCAAACTTTGCAATACCGTAGTTTGAGAAGTACATGGGATCTGGCGACCAGTGCGCCCGGTGACACATTATCAGACGGTGATGAGGGCATTGAGGGTCAGCGACCAAATGATGGCTAAACTCTTCGTCGTCACCTTGGGCCACCTAGTTAATGAATGGTACAGCCACCTTCCACTGGACAAAGCCACTAATTGGAACAGCCTTGCTCAGGCTATGCTGGGGCATTATGGTTTCAACTCTCAAATGGAAACCACAATGCAACATCTGGAGGCTATAAGATAAAGGTAGGGTGAAAGCTTCAAATCCTACTAAGTCAGGCTGCAGACTCGTTTGACCCTACCAGAGATGATAACAAAGCTGCTGGACGATGCACTACTAACATATAGAAACAAATTCGGGATAACTTCTCTAGCTATCAAGAAGTGTTTGAGAAGGTAGAGCGGATGGTGCACTTCAAATCCATAGACACCTATGGGGGGGTACTAACCCGTGATGAATGATTATGTAATAAATTAGCATTTAGCTACTTGGCCTACGAGGCTTCCTTTTGAATTTTTGATTATACACTTATCAAGCCCCAAGATGGCATGATACTCATCGATCAAGGGGCAAATCTTGAGGACATCAAAGTGAAAGATGTGGGTGGTCGAATCCCAGAACTTCAGGGCAGCAGGGACGAAGGCCGTGCATGGGCCTAGAAGAAATATACTAGAGACCTCGCACCCTAAATCCATCAAGTTTTTGCCAATCGGGCCCTCGGATGGAGCAGTGAAAGTCCCTGAGTCGCTCGTTATGTGTGAAATCCCTCAAAACCGGTGTTGCCTACACACGTCAACCAAAAACATTAGCATACCATATTCATTCATTCATACACATTAAACATTCACAAACAAACAAACATCCACTTTCATAAAGATAAAAACACAAGTAAGGACCCGGCACGCAATAACCAAAAGTCCTCTTCTCTTTCCATAAAATCCAAGTTTTTGAAATTCTACAAGAAGAGCTATCTAAGAGTTCGGTTCAAAAGGAAAATAAGATTGACAAAAGAAAACTCCTAAGAATGCATCGTCTATCTGTCATCTCCACCCACCAGGTCTCTAGGCGCCATGGTTGCCCTCTCGAAATCCTCAAGGCATAGACTTCCGGAAGCACCATCAGTCAAGCCCTATATAGGAGGGGCTTGAGGGGCACTGAAGAAGCCAAAGTCCCACGCAGGAGTGGGTAGTGGCTTAGTACTTGACCCGTCGAGCAAGTTAGTGAAGTCAAGATCTAGGGAACGGAAAAGATCATGGTAAATTCACTCGAGCTCGATCAACCTCGGTATTCTACCGCAACAGCTCTTGGTGCTGGGTGTCCAAACTCCGATAGCGAGCATCTAAGTCCTGATGATGGATATCCAATGCATGGAAGAGGCCCTCGAGCTCTCGATAGTGCTCCTCATAGTCATCCCCTCTTGTCGACAATGCCTGCCATTATTCAGACATGCAAAAATCATGATTATATATATCAAACATAACATTTCATGGAAAATCAAGCATAAACAGGTAAAGAAATGAAGCATATGCATGCAACCCCATCCTATAGTATCATCATATCCCTCAATGCAAGGGAATGCTGGGCCACCTGATCCATCTCCTCTCGCATGAACTACAAAGCGAATAAACAAACTTGAAACATCCTGAAGTCGTTACACTATTATGAGCACGAGATTTTGCTCTCAACTCGCGAGTTTGATGATTAAGATGAAATATATTTATCCGTTACTAGTTTTCACTTTTTACAGGGTCTTGAATTCATCCAGAGGAAGCTTTTTTTTTTCTTTGAGCCTTAACCATTTTTAGGCAATTTCAACACAAAAAGCCCAAGGCAAAGAAGCAATGTCGTTAACTACATTGTAATGTCGTTAACTATATTGCAATGTCATTACCGATATTGCAATGTCGTTACCGACATCGCTAATGTTGTTACTAAAATCACAATGTCGTAACCGATATTGACTTTTTAGCAAAACTAATATTGCATTTTTTGCAATTTTCAACCAAAAAGGTGACTTTTTCCCACATGCTCGAACATAATCCCTGCAAAACCACTCCCCACACCTTACCTATTTACATCAAATCTTCACATGGGATCTCGTAAAAAGTTGAAAAGCAAAGGCTAAAAGCATGGCCTAAGGCTAAAAATTAGTTGACTTTGGATTGAAGAGAGCTCCATAAAGAGAGGGCTAAATGTTTCAAATGAGGAGGGGACTGAATCTTGATAAAAAAAACATTGGCAAGAAAGAGTGAAAAAGATCTAGAGAGCATTAGGGATCATTTCTTCATGTGTTCTTGAGTGTTCTTGAGCAAAACACTTTGATCACCAACACTTGAGATTTCAGGTTAGTTAGATTAAGTTCATGAAAAGGGCATGAACTTGGGTCACAAGGGTCCACTTGTTCATCTCTTAAGCAAATTTGAGGTTTAGTTCATCCTTTAAGTAAAGCCTGAGGTGTAGAGATAATTTAAGCAAACTTTAGGTTAAAAGATCATTTAGGTAATGCTTGAGGTTTAGACTTGAATGGAGAGTCTAAAACATCTTTATCGCTCACTTGAAGGGTACTACACCTTCTAAAACATCTAGTTTGGCAAGAAAAAGATCCTTACCAAAGATTTTTAGTAAATCACCAACCAACAACCAAATCCAACTAAAAAGAAATAAGGAGATCTTCTCGGAGGACTTCATGGACCTTAAAGAAAGTGGATTCATGATTACAAGGTAAGCCTATGAGTTCCTAGAGTTTGTGCTTACATTTATATGCTTTCCTTTTTGAAGTTTCATTTCCTTTTTGTTTATTTCAGTTTTTTTTCATATCAAACTATTTTCCAGGAATTTCAGTATTATTTCAAATATTTTTGAGTTTTTTGTTTCTTTAAACATATTCTACACATCTTCAGCTTTCCAGAATGATAAAGATCATCTAAATCGGTTAAGTATAGCAAAAGTTATGATCATTTGAAGTTTCAGATTTTCGTTTTGCTATTTTCTGCTATTTCTGTGTGTTTTCTGCAGGCCAGGAACTTCAATGTCGTTAATGACATTACCCTATGTCTTTAATGAAATTTAAATGTCATTAATTACATGGCCTCATGTTTTTAACAACATTGCTTTTGGTAGAACCCAGTTTCGCTTCGTTTTGCTCCGTTTCGAATCGTTTAAGCCTAGAATGACCCACTGAGGCCCTTCTGAGTTTGGAAATGCATCATTGGGGTAACAAACCTCTAAATTGTAATTTTTTAGGAGTTATATATGAATTCATAATGTATTAATATGTTGATTACGGTTTGGAGTAGCAACGGAAGTGCTTCAGGCCATTCATATAGATATCGCCCTTCATAGGGAAGTCGGTAACGATATGGATGACATCGTTACCATTGTTAACCCAAATGATGGCTATGTTATGCATGTTTAGCCTAGATTTATATTTTTGAATGTTGGTTTAGGTCACCCATACAAAGGGAATTCAAGTTTTCGGATAACCGACCCAACAATATAACATGTGGCATTTTCACCAATAAAAATGACCAACATGGTTAAAAATAAAAATGAACAATTTTCATGAAATAAGAACTTCAAAATCTCTGTTGTTTTTTCACTTCGACCACACGGGTCTTGCCAAAATCCCAATCGAGCATACGTTGTACACTTGGTATATATTTGTGTGGTGGAATATCCCCTGTGCTAACCTTTGTGGATGCTGGTAGTTTAGGATAGATGTATGTTAGGGTTTAATTTCCCTTGGGTATCGCATTTATCAATTGTAATATTTGTTAGATATCGATGTATTTAGGCGATTTGTAAATCCCCCATCTCAAGATGTAATTAATCCCATAGATTAGGCGCATTTAATTTCCTATGTGTTTACTTTCTCGCACTTTATTTGCCGCTTTCTGCATGCTCACTAAATAAAACATAAGCCGAAAAAATCTAGATTGAATCGAAATATCATATTAACTCAAATAATGATGAAGTAAGTAACTCATCCCGAACCCGAATCTCTAAACTATGGTATTGCTTAGGCTTAACGGATCTAAGCTGTACCAAATTTTCTCAGATGAACGGATCCGGGTGGTGACTCTGAGTACCATAGACTAGAGGTTCTGATCTCGAGTCTATTAAACTTGTCACATGAACAAGTTCCTTTCTTTAAACTTAAAAAAACCTTTTCTTTCAAATCAGGAGAAGCCCCACGTCCCATCTCAAGGGGCCGGTGCCTCGCGGCTGTTCGTTACTTTTCTACTGATAAGTTTAATGACTTTTTCGCAAAGAGTTTGGCTATATATTAATGGTGCCAAAAACATGTTCGCGTATAGAAATGGTGTTGTCAGTACCTCTTATCAAATAGAAAAATAATGATAACTGCAAGTATACAGTTGCGATGTAGTTTTAAAAGATATCGATCCCACAGGGAAGGACTAGCTCTAAAGATCAATTAGGGAAAGAGAATAAAGAGAATAAAATGTATTTTTATTTTGGATAGGAGGGTTAGAATGAAGATTGAGTAAATATAGATATGAAAGATTAGAGAATCTAAATATACAGATTTTCCCTACTAAATAAGGATAGCAGAGAAAACATGCAAGTTCAACAAAGATGTTACGATTCACTAAACTAATATAATAGAATCGGTTCAAAATACCCAGATGTTCAATTATTCGTTGCAAAGCAACACATGAAATAACTTTTCTAAACCTAGCGCAAACGAACTAAGATAATTATATAAACCTAGACAATATCAATACTATGCTCAGTACGGGTCGCTCTCACATAGCCACATTTAGCAAGTTACCATTCCAAAAATGTTGGTTTACTAAATAGCGTTATATCACAGATCCAGTGATTATACACGATATTGTTAACCCCGAAACTACACTTAAAATTAACTCCAACACATATAACTTGATTAATATAAAAGACTTAACACGAAATACACATTATGACACATAGACATATCATAAACTTCGAAATAGAAAGTATAAGTA
>CATIWQ010850581.1:0-10212 GCA_949673415.1 Euphorbia schlechtendalii | reverse complement strand
ATAAGTGTAATTATACACTTATCATACCCCCACACTTAACTTTGTCCTTATCCTCAAGGTAAACACAACAGAAGTGTATATAATAGTAATTCAAGTTCGTACCTCATTTGGTGAAAGACTATTGTAGTGAGTACTACATTCCCACATTGCACAAGGTTTAAGTAAAGTATACGAAATTTCCCACAAATTAGTAATGTGTAA
The DNA here is from genome assembly GCA_949673415.1 of Euphorbia schlechtendalii. Lineage (NCBI taxonomy): Eukaryota > Viridiplantae > Streptophyta > Magnoliopsida > Malpighiales > Euphorbiaceae > Euphorbia > Euphorbia schlechtendalii. The sequence continues at coordinate 10,011 of CATIWQ010850581.1, read as the reverse complement.
TTTATATAGTCTAATTGCATACATTTGCTCTTAATTGAGGGCCAACCGAATTGCGTCTTCATATAAGTGTTATATGCTTGCTCGAATATTTCATTCTCTTAAGTTTAGTATAAAGTATAAAGGACAAAGGGAGCACACTTTGAAAATATTGATCTCAAGGCATTTTTAGGTAACCTAGGATGCTAAACACTCTTAGTGGTTGCATTTTATGCTCCATACCACTCTACCCTTTTTTTAGTGGTTGCATTTTATACTCCATACCACTTTCTCTCATCATTTTTTCTTTTAAGCATATGTTTTTGAAGTACAAATTTGTACTTTGCACCCATTTTTCATGCTAAGCTACTTTTTCTTTTGTTTCACTCATTGAATGGTTGCAGTTTCTGCTCCGTACCATTCCTCACCTTTTGCATAACTCATTGGTTATCCTCTCTTTCTTTTGATTTTTCTCTCTCAATACCCTCATCCTTTATTGATCACTTTCAAAGTATTATGGCTATAGTTTCCCTATACTTTAGACACACTCAATACTTATAGGACATATTTGAGAATAGCATATAAAACTCATAGTAAGAACATTACTAGATATTACTCCACTCAAAACTTATCGATAGCATTAAACTAAAACTATATAACTTATACTAATTCATGTTGTATTGAAATTATATCGAAACTTACTTGGAATGATGCTGTTGAATGTTACTCAGAACTCATCCTTACCAAATGCTAAGTGTTGTGCCAATCTACTAAAGCGCTCACACTCTCAACATGCGCTCATACTCGAAACAAAAAATTTTGTTTGAAATATACTCCAACATCGAACTTGTAATACCTAACACTTACAATAACTGTAGAACAAATGTTAGTATAGTATAGGTATAGATAAAGAATAAATAACACAAAATGAAAAAAAAAATTCATTCTTCAATTTTTTCATTTTATTTGATTTTTTTGAATTTTTAGGATTTATACAAATGCCCCCCCCACACTAGAGAACACAATGTCCTCATTGTGAGAGAATTAAAAAACGAAACTAAACCCACATAAACAAACAATAAACAAAACAAAACAAACAAACTGTACAAATCCTAAACCTAAATGGAAAGCAGATAATCATTCGGAGGGGATCGATTCAATTAATTGGTCAATCTTATAATAAGATTCCCGTAAATCTTGCTCAACGTCAAACATCATCGTATGAATTTCATCGATTTTTTTATGAACCAAGATTTGCGCTTCCATAAGTTCGTTCAACTTTCCCTAGAGTTTGGTTTCTTTACGCTCTTCTTGCCTTGCCTTTTCCATTTCTCTTCTTCTATCGGCCTCCGTTCTCTCCTCCCATGATTTCCAATCATGAGTGATCCCATTTTCTCCTATGCATTTTTCCAGAAATCCATACTTAAAGAATACATCCATGGTCAATTCTGGAATCTCGTATTCATCTGTAAAGACCTTAAGGCATTTGTCCAATTTATCCCAACAAATTTACCATTGTACGACACCCATATTCTGTTACTTTGAGATTTTGGGCGGCAGACATAAGTGTCTCTATCATTATTCCCGAAATCACTTCCAATACAAACAATTCTTCAGGAATGACAATATCGAAAGTTGACTTACCAAACAATGCACCACTCAAGTAAAAGTGCAATGCGAGCAAACAAGGATCACGAATCCACCGGCTATAGGCAGATAATTATTTGAACTCAGTTTGGTCGGTTAGAAAGTTCCATGTAGGTATAGGATTCCATCCAGGAGGTTTCTTGTTGTAGTAGTCCATTGGAAACCCCATATACATGTTAAGCGCTTTCTTTGTCAACTTGTACTCCTTTCCTTGATGATGATAAACCAAGAAGTCGTTTTATCGTTCTTCAATTCTAGCATCACTAACATCTCCATACAGTTTTCTACACTATTTCCCAGGCACATGTTCGAATAAATGACAAAATTAAGAACTCTGAGATAGTACATTACTCTGTCATATATCCTAAGAAAAATGAAACTATTCCTATTAATAGTGTAGGATCTCTTGAATTCAGCATTCTTGATCAACTCCTAGTGATCTCCTTCCTCATGAGAGTATATTGGAAATGGTGCCTCATACCATTCTTGAAGGTTTGAGGGAGGAACCAGATTGGATTTCCTTGTTAGAACCATATTGAATTTGAAGGAATATTGAAAGAATAGAATGGTTTCTGATTTGGAAACAAATTGTTGATTGAAAAGATAAGAAATTTAGATTTCCAAAAGTGAAAAGTGATGTGCATTCTCACATTAATTTATAGAGTTTGGAAAATAACTTCGAATAACTGCGAAACTGTTGCAGTTTTCGCACAAGTCGTGATCGTGACTATTTTTCACGATCGTAACTTACAATAATTGAGAAACAGAAAGTTCTATCTAGGAATTCACGAGCGCGATATGGACTCGTGAATGCAACTAGGAAAAATAAAAGAAAATCTTCTATTTTTCGAGAAATCAGATGTAATGATATGACTTATCACCTACAAGATTATTATTTCATATTCTTTTTCACATCCAAGTTAGGATAGACAAATTATACAGTTTAGGAAAGAAATAAATAGATATAGTTAGAAAATGTACCAAACTCTTTTAATATTTGATCTTCAAAATGCACTTGCAATCCCTGGCAATTTTATCTTCAAGACGCACTTACCATCCCTGGCAATTTTATCTCGAAATGTACTTGCCTTCCCCGGCAACAGCGCCAAAAACTTGTTCGCCACTTTTCTACTGATAATATAAAAGTTCTAAATGTGAACGGGTGTTGTCAGTACCGCTTATCAAATAGAAAAATGATGATAACTGCAAGTATATAGTTGAGATGTAGTTTTAAAAGATATCGATCCCACAGGGAAGGAATTCGATTCTAAGGATCAATTACAGTTACGGAACAAAAGAAAATAAAATAAGTTAAGGGTTTTGAATGGTAGATTGATGAATGGACAGATGCATGAACAGATTAGAGAAGAAGAAAAGCATATAGATATTCCCTAAGAACAAGTATAGTAGAGTAAAATATGCAAAATAGTCAAGAATGTTTTATGCACTAGACAACTTCAACAAACTCAGTTCTAGATGCCCAAATATCCTATGATTCACAGTAGAGCAACACATTAAATGACTTTTCTAAATCTAGGGTAAACGAATTATAACACTTATAAAAATATGGACAACAATAATACTATGCTTAGTATGGGTCGCTCTCACATAGCCATATTTGCAAGTTACCACTACAAATATATTGGCTCACTAAACAACGTTATAATCACAAATCCAGTAATTATACAATTCACCACTTTTCTACTGATAATAGAAAAGTTCTTAATATGAACAGGTGTTGTCAGTACCACTTATCAAATAGAAAAATGATGATAACTGCAAGTATACAGTTGCGATGTAGTTTTAAAAGATATCGATCCCATAGGGAAGGAATTCAGTTTTAAGGAATAATTAGAGTTACGAGGTAAACGAATTATGATACTTATAAAAACCTAGACAACAATAATACTATACTTAGTATGGGTCGCTCTCACATAGCCACATTTAGCAAGTTACCTCTAAAACTGTTGGCTCGCTAAACAGTGATATAATCACAGATCCAGTGATTATACACAATCTATTAACCCCGAAATCACTCTTAAAGTCAACTTGAAAGGATATAACATGATTAATATAAATGACGCAAGATGAAATACTCGTTATGACACATAGACATATCATAAACTTCGAATTAGAAAGTATAAATAGAAAATAAAGTAAAGTTATAAGGTATGCAAGTGAAAGCTAAAGTTAATCAAACCATATCCACTCTTTTATAGGATTCGTCAATTCACGCAATTCCTGCGTCTACTTTGAATTCGGTTTCGACTCGTATAGAACCTCTGCTAGGATGCTATTCTTTATGAATATAGAATAAATGAATGTTAAAGAACAGAAACTTTTATTGATAAATGATTTTCAATTACACTCATACAACAATCACTCGAATATGTGGAGAAATTTAGTGATCGAAACAAGAATCGAATCACTTATGCATTTTTCTCTCTAACACTTTGAACTAGCAAAATCTATATCATTCACTCTCTATCCATGGAATACACATAATACACTGCTATCATTCATCCTTTCTTCGAAAATGGTTGATTTAAACCTTATTTATAAAGTGCGAAGGGTTGCGTTTATCCAAACGAAGAGTCGTGTCCATTGGTGAATGGTTACATCACTTCAATGTGATTAAACACAAGAATTCATCCTTATCATCAGTGTATAGGCATCTTTTCATGGCTTTATAGTCCCCAAAAGGTGTCTTTTCATTTAACATTTGGTGGCTGTTGATGGCGATTGATCATTCTTGTCCAACGGTTGGAAGTTGAGAAGAGTTATCCAAAACCATCACAAGTCGCAAGCATGAATACATGTCACGATCGTGAATATTAGTTGGTAACTTTCTGATTAAGAAGAATGACAAGTTGCGATCGCAATAGGTAGTCGCAAGCGTGATTTGTCCAATCGCGAACAGGAGTCACGATAATGACATGTGCTTTTCTTCATGGTTCTTCTTTGCAACTTTGCCAATCTTTGACAACTTCGATCGTAAGCCAATTCCTTGCATTCCACGCATCTTTTTGCACCTTTTTCACTCTTTTTTCATAGAATTCCATCTTTAATCATTTCACTCCCAAGATTCAGCTAGTTTCTACACTTGCATAAAAAACAACTATATACCACGTGAAATCTTTTATATGAAGTATAAAATGACTCTAAACCATATCGTTTTATGATGTAAAATATCAAGATAATAAGTGTAATTATACACTTATCATGTACACAATATTGTTAACCCTGAAACTACTCTTAAAGTTAACTCGAAAGCATATAACTTTATTAATATAAAGGATGCAAGACGAAATACTCATTATGACACATAGACATATCATAAACTTTGAATTAGAAGGTATAAGTAGAAAACAAAGTAAAGTTGTAAGGTATGCAAGTGAAAGCTAAAGTTGATCAAACCATATCCACTCTTTAATGGGAGTCATCAATTCTCGCAATTCCTGCATCTCCTTTAAATTCTGTCTCGACTAGTACAGAACCTCCGCTAGAATGCTATTCTTTGTGAATATTGAATAAATGAATGTTGAAGAATAGAAACTTTTATTGATATATGCTTTGCGATTACACTCATACAACAATTGCTCGAATATGTGGAGAAATCTAGTGAACGAAACAAGAATCAAATCCCTTATACATTTTTCTCTCTAACACTTTGAACTAGTGAAATCTATAACTTTCACTCTCTATCTATGTCGTACACGTTTTCTGCATCTATTCCCCACGCATGCACAAATTGGTTGGTTTGGAACTCTTATTTATAGAGTGTGAAAGGTTGCGTTTATCCAAACGAAGAGTCGTGTTCATTGGTGAAGGGTTGCATCATCTTCAATGTGATTAGATGCAAAGTTTCATCCTTATCTTCAATGGAAAGGCATCTTTTTGTGATTAGATTGCCTCCAAAAGATGTCTTTTCATTTGACAGTTGGTGGCGGTTCATCGCCGTTGATCGTTTTTATCCGGCGGTTGAAAGTTGAGAAGAGTTGACCAAAACCGTCACAAGTCGCGAGTGTGACATACATGTCGAGATCGTGAACATTAGTTGGTAACTTTCTATTTGTGAGGAAAGACAAGTCGCGACCGCGAGTAGGTATCACAATCACGACATGTACTTTTCTTCATGATTCTTCTTTGCAACTTTACCGATCTTTGACAACTTCGATCCTAAGCCAATTCTTTGCGTTCCACGCATCTTTTTGCACCTTTTTCACTGTTTTTGCTTAGAATTTCATCTTTAATCATTTCGCTCCCAAGATTCACCTAGTTTCTGCACTTGCATAAAATCAACTACATACCACGTGAAATCTTTTATATGAAGTATAAAATGACTCTAAACCACATCATTTTATGAGAAAAAAAACATCAAGATAATTAGTGTAAGTATACACTTATCATAAACCTTTACCTTTGATGCAAATTCAACTTGGTAAGTTACCTGTTCCTCTAACCCTTAGACCTTCTTCAAAACTTCTAAGTTTCTCGATAAACTCAGATGTCTTGCTGGTCTTCCTTGACATAAGATAATCTTTCACAAAGGGTGAATATTTATCAGACTGACTTTTTATCATAAGCTGTATGTCATGGTTGGAATCAGTGTTGATTCCTATCTAAGCCTATCTCTTTGAATACTGTATGTATATTATGCATTGCTCAGTGGCCAGGATCCCATCATCTCTCCCATAGTTATAGAAAAATCTCAATAATTCATTCCATTCAAATTTCATGCCCCCCATGAAGTCCTCTGAGATGAATCAGCATGGATTTTAGGTCTATACCTTCATGCTATTTCTTAAGCTTCAAATTCATGGTTTCAAGAATCATTAGTGACACCACTGATAAGTGTATATTTACACTTATTATCTTTATATTTTCAATCATAAAATGATATGGTTTAAATTCATTTTATACTTCATATAAAAGATTTCACATGGTATGTAGTTGTTTTTTTATGCAAGTGTAGAAACTAGGTGAATCTTGGAAGTAAAATGATCAAAGATGGAATTATATGCAAAAAGAGTGAAAAAGGTGTACAAATGCATGGAATGCAAGGAATTGGCTTAGGATCAAAGTTTTCAAAGATTGGCAAAGTTGCAAAGAATAACCATGAAGAAAAGCACATGTCACGATCGTGATTCTTGTTCACGATTGGACATATCATTCTTGTGACTATCTATCGCGATCACGACTTGTCATTCTTCACAAACAGAAAGTTACCAACTTATATTCATGATCACAACATGTATGTCACGCTCGCGACTTGTGACAGTTTTGGATAACTCTTCTCAACTTCCAACAGCCGGATAAGAACTATCAACCTCCATCAACTGTTAAACAAACAGACACCTCTTGGGGATAATGAAGCCATGAAAAGGTACCTATCCATTGATGATGAGCATGAATTCTTACATCCAATCACATTGAAGATGATGCAACCTTTCACCAATGGACACGACTCTTCGTTTGGATAAACGCAACCCTTCACACTCTATAAATAGGCTTAAATCCAACCATTTTCATGCAATGTTAGCAATGTGTAGATGGTGTAACGTGTATAACATAGATAGAGAGTGAAAGATATAGATTTTGCTAAGTTCAAAGTATTAGAGAGAAAAATGTATAAGTGATTCGATTCTTGTTTCAATCACTAGATTTCTCCACATATTCAAGCAATTATTGTATGAGTGTAATTGCAAAGCACTTATCAATAAAATTTTTAGTTCTTCAACATTCATTTGTTCTATATTCACAAGGAATAGCATCCTAATGGAGGTTCTGTACGAGTCGAGATCGAATTTAAAGTAGATACAGGAACTGCGGGAATTGATGACTTCCATTAAAGAGTGGATACAGTTTGATCAACTTTAGCTTTCACTTACGTACCTTACAACTTTACTTTGTTTTCTACTTATACTTTCTAATTCGAAGTTTATGCTATGTCTATGTGTCATAACGAGTATTTCATCTTGCGTCATTTATATTAATAAAGTTATATGCTTTTGAGTTGACTTTAAGAGTGATTTCGGGGTTAACAAGATTGTGTATAATCACTGCATCTATGATTATAAAGTTATTTAGTGAGCTAACATTTTTGGAGTGGTGACTTGATAAATATGGCTATGTGAGATCGACCCGTACTAAGCATAGTATTATTCTTATCCAGGTTTTTATAAGTGTTATAATTCATTTACCCTAGATTTAGAAAAATCATTTAATGTGTTGCTCTACAGTGAATCATAGGATATTTGGGCGTCTAGAATCGAGCTTGTTGAAGTTATCTAGTGCATAAGAAATTCTTGATTATTTTGCATGTTTTACTCTACTATACTTGCTCTTAGGAAATATCTATATACTTTGCATCTTCTATAATCTGTTCATGCATTTGTCTATTCTTCAGTTTACCATTCAAAACCTTCAAATCACTATATTTTCTTTCATCACGTAACTCTATTTGATATTTAGAACCGAAACCTCAATATCTTTTAAAACTACATCGCAACTATATACTTGCAGTTATCATCATTTTTCTATTTGGTAACCGGTATTGACAATATTTGTTCATATTTAGAACTTTTACATTATCAGTAGAAAAGTGGTGAACAAGCACGAAAGCATCCTTCTTATGCTTAAGATATGCTTTTTTTCTTAGATAAAAGCCTCAACATTAGAATTGACTGGTTCCAGATAATCTAGAACATAATCCATGTGGCTTTTCTCAAGCTCCTTTCTAAGAGCTTTGAACTAGTCATCAATTTGATCCCTGTCAATTTATTATCAAGTATTGGACGAGGACTTATGTTCGGTTCATTGTTCAACCTACATTTAAGATAGAATTTGTTTAGACATTAGTATATGTACATGTATTTAATATAAGATCTTTAATTAAACACATAATTCCTACTATTTTCTCGACATTCAAATAGCCCCTTCTATTTAAATTCGAGAAATTTGGTTCAACCAATTTTCCTTAGTAGGTAGCATTCATAGCCACTCATCATGACCCCCGCTATAGTAGGTCAAGCCATAACAAGATAAATATGGTTGGAACCCGTCCATTTGCATCTCATGCAATTGTTAATCCATTAGTTTTCTTTCTCGAGACGTGCATACCCAATTGTACGACTCCTCAAATGTGTCTCCAATTTGGCATTAGCTCCAATATGGACAACTAACCCATTTTGATTAAGGCTTTTACCCCATCTAGCCTCATGACCAAATGCATGTTAAGGGAAGGCATGATGTACATGTGCTTACAACATCCAATTCGTATCACGACTTATGATAGGAAGACTATAAACAGCCTTAATATTATTGTGGGGATTTTATTGGTGTCGCTGATCTCGCCCTAGTCTAGGTCTTATACATTTGATATGATGAAGAAAATAATAATTCCGGGCTATTTGGAATTATTAACTTTAAGGGAACATGCTCAGGACTGGTATATCATAATCATTCCATTATGCCAAGACTCCACATAGTATGCAAAACAAACAAGGTCCATGTTTAAGTCATTGCAACAATGTCTATAAGTTTTAATTTAACAACTTAAACCACATTTGTAAAACCATATGCGGGATTCAATTCCCTTACTAGAAATTAACTAAGTCATAAAAGTCCCATGGGTACTTTTGAATCTAATACCGATGGAGATTTCTAGGTAGGAATAGCATAACTTAAAGTGAATGAGAAGCCAAGCCCAATCCATGCCAAAATAACCACGGGTGCTTCGATTGATTGTACTATAGTTTAAAGATTTCGTTCTTTAATTGAGTGAAGTACGGATGACTGATAAGTTTATAATTACACTTATTATCATGATAGTTTTATTCAATAAACACTATAGTTTGAGTCATTTTTATACTTCATATAAAAGATTTCACGTGGCATGAAGTTGTTTTTTATGCAAATGCAGATACTAGGTAAATCTTAGGAGTAAAATGATCAAAAGTGGAATTCTATGAAAATAGAGTGAAAAAGGTGCAAAAAGATGTGTGGAACTTAAAGATTTGGCTTAGGATCGAAGCTGTCAAAGATCGGTGAAGTTAAAAGGAGATTTCTGAAGAAAACTCAATTCACGGTCATGACAATCATTCGCGGTAGCGACCTGTTCACTTTAGAAATAGAAATCTGCCAACAAAAGCTTCACGGTCATGAATCACATATCGCGGTCACGACATGGACAGTTTTCTGGTATTATCTTCTTAACTACCAACCACCAGATAAGTATGATCAACTGCCATCAACTACCAACGAAAAGACACTTATCAGGAGTCAACCAATCATGAAAAGGTGCCTATCCATTGTGGATTAAATCAAAGCCTCTCAACCAATCACATTGATGCAAGAATTGCGGGAATTGACGACTCCCATTAAAGA
>CATIWQ010850484.1:0-16362 GCA_949673415.1 Euphorbia schlechtendalii | reverse complement strand
AGTATATGTTATATTGGTTATCACTAATTTTAACTATCAAATTGCATAATTAATTCAATGGAATATACGACATTGTTACCATTAATTTATAAAATAAACTTATAAAACAAACGAAGTATCTAGATATCAATTTAGATTCTTTAAATTTAGAATATTTGATAAACGTTGAAACAAAATAAAAAAATTAAATTGAATATTTGATAAACAAAACAAGGAACTATTGACAAATACAATTAGTAACTTTATTATATTTTAAACCATCACTTTCTCATTAATTTACAATGTTTTATATTCTTAATCTTTCTTTATGATTATTGCTCCCTTCATTTTGAAAAGAATTGCTGTAAGATCTTAAAAAAGTTTCAAAATAAGTGTGTTGTTTTCGGATTTCAATACATTTTTAAACATTTTGTTTATGATATTCTTATTTAATGCACATCGAAAATGACATAGAGAATAATATATCCAATCAACTTTCAATTTAACAAAAGTCATGAGTGTTTTAATTAATATAATCTTGGTATTGACAAACAACCTAAAGCGACAGTTTTTTAGAAATAGATGGAATATCATTAGTGGCGTAGCCAGAACCCAAACACTGAGGAGGCAAAATTTTATATGGACAAATATAGATGACGGTATTTTGACATCGATAATGATAAAATATTTTGGACAAAAAGTAGAGTAGTTTTAATAATTAATAATTGTTAATATTTTTTTAACAAATTGTAAGTGTCAAGATTTGAACCCTGATCACCCCACCCACTTTGTGGATGTAACGCTCAGACTATGTCTGATTGATTAATAATAATTGTTAATATGAAAACTAGAATTAACTTTGTGATTAATTGAAGAAGTGATATAGAATGAAATAAATACTTAATCATTGATTTGGTATGAAATTTCATGATTAATGAAGAAAAGAAAGAAGGGAATCAAATTTAGAGTCTGAATGATCATACCATCACTGTATTGCTGATAAGTAAAGTTTGAAATCATTCATTTCCTTTACAAAATATTAACTAAATTGGTTAATAAATGAAAAGAAGTAGAAACAATTAAAATCAATGCAAAATTGTGGGAGTTTACTATATGATTTTCATAAAAAATTAATAAAAAAAAAGTTATAAAAGAATTGTATATTGAAATGGGGAAAAACGAGTAAAGAGGAAATTAATCTTACACGAGGAGTAAATAAACACAACAAATATAATAAACTTTCATTCTATACCATTTGATGAAAATGACTTCATCTTCAACCTCTGGGGCAGCCATGCAGAGGCATAAATCTTATTGGGGAAATCTATAACATGAGGTTTCATGCCCACTGGGTGTGCAGCAGCCTCTGCGCGCACTTCCCCGAAGATTGAATATGAATCTTAACCCTAAACTCTTAAAAAAAAGACATATTTAATTAAAAGAAGAATAAAACTCACTTTATTCGTTTTTTACATTTATTGCATAGTTAACTGAATTTTTTGGGTTTTTAATCTATTTCATTTTTATTTTGAATGCACAATAACATAATTTGAAAATAATTAAAATAGATATCTGAAATTGATCAATTTCTTTTAATGACCATGAAATATCAAATACATCAGCTAGCAAGGAACCCAAAGTTGCTTACAATGCAAGTCACATTCAATAAATCAAAATCATCGCATGTATCCCCAAAGATCGCATATGTCTGAGTTATTGTCGCTGAAATATAACATTATTTTTTTTGTCTTGTGAAAAAGCGTATTATATATACTTACACTTCCTCATTTAAATCTACCTTCTTTTATATACATTGATAAAAGTCTTCAGATACACAATAGTGTCTACTATTGGAACGAAAAAAATATGTACAACATGAGTTTACAAAAATGATTAACTTATAAAATTAATTGTGACCGACTTTATAGTGCTACTTACTTAAAATCTGTGAAATCGAATTCTAAATGAACTTTGTATAGAAAATGTATAATAAATGTTTTGCTTATGATGTTAACTCCTACTTTAAAAGCATAACCTATTTTTTTGTATTAACGTTTTGAAAATCAATTTTATATTATTACTAAATGTGATATTTAAAAAACTAGGCAATTATAAACCACAATATACATGCTCACACACAGTTTTTTGTTTTTCCAAATTCAAGTAATTATTGGACTTTTTATTTGTGAAGTACTCGAAACGCTCTGGCCTCAATTAATTTTATATGAATATTTTAATACATTAATATTTATTGCCATAAAATTAATTTCCTTTAATGCATTTCCACACCTACTCTAATTACCTACAAGTACTTTTAAAGTCTCAAAATTCATTTTATATCCACATATATTATATTATTTCATACCAAGGTCCAAATAGTTGGCTATTTAATGAACCATAAATGTGTGTTCCTGAGGCTGCGACAGCATTTTTATCGTGCATTTTGATTTCTCTCGCAACAAACAAAAGCAAATAAAATACAAACAATTCCAATTTTTGCTATTTAAATTTTCACCTACATATGTAGATTTTGACCTTGTTATGCATATATGATATATAATTTTATAATATACCTTTCGTAAAAAATTTATTATATAATATACCAAACCAACTTTTTTCCATAAAATAAATTTGGTTCCTGTAGCTTTCAATACTGAAATGTAGTTAATTCTTGGCGAGTTCATTAATTTTGATCTGAAAATTATTTTGGTAAATAGTACATTACATGCTTATTCGTAAAAATAGAAATCATTAAATAGAAGCCAGTTTGCTAAGTCAATATAACTATATAAGTACTTAGAATGTTAGATAAAAGTAAATTCATTACAAGTATATAAACAAAAAGAGAAACTTTAAAAACTCATTTAAGTTATAAATTAATTATGAAATGTATTAGATAAAAGACTAATTTGCTTAGTTTTGTAAACAATTGATTAGTATGGTAATCTGATATTCTATAAATATAAGATTAAGGATCATGTAGGAGGAATTTTGTAGAGGCAATCCAATCATAGTCCTATGATGTCCATGAAATCAACGGTGCATGGGAAGTGAGATTTTTTTGTTAGTGGGCCAGATAAGAAGCGATGGAAGCCAATTGTATTTAGTTGGGTACTAAATTTTTTCAATTTATTAATCAAATATATCCAATTCATACTCTAAAATCCTTAATCATAAAACATAACATATATCAAATTGTTAATTGAAACAAAATTTAACACTGATGGGAAATTTATTTAATATAACTCGAATACAATTTGTGCTTTATTAAATTCATTCATCCGGTGTTCAATGTATTTATTTTTATTAGTTTAATTAAACATATAATTTGAGAGTGACGTGTGTGTAATGCAAGTGTGATTTGTTTATATCGGTATAAATATAACCATTGCTTGCAATGTAAATATGTTTAACTATCGTTTACTCTATTTTGAATTTTTAAAAAATATCTTAGCATATTAGATTTAGATAAATGTAATTGTTGATTAATATTTAATTATTTGATAAGCTCTAAAAGGTTCTTAAGGTCCACAATTTAATAGGTTATACATGTGGATACAATTATATATGATATTTCAATATAGCATTTGAGAATACAAGTCTAAATGTAAGAAAATGGATAATGTTTTTGAAACAAATTTGATACTTATATTAATTAAGTGTAAATAGAACTAATTATTAATTAAGAGTTTAAAATGGTGAAATTAAAAGATACGTGTGAATATTAAAGTTCCGAAAGAAAAAGTGGTGAAAAAGTAGTACTGATCAACGGCTGAGATTATTTCTTAGTGGAATGAGACACATGCTCTGGCCACAACCCTTTGAGGTAATGAGCTGTGACGGTGGTCCAAAATATATACAAACTATCGCATACAGCTCACATCTTACTTCTATCACAAGCGACATTTTCGTCATTTTATTTTCTCATAGGGGCATATAAGTCAATCACTATTAACAACTAGCATCAGTGCTTCAATAAACTATATATTTTATTATTTTTATCCGTTTATTCTTTTTTTATTATTTTTGTTAATTCCTGCTAAAATTTAAAAACAATTAATAGTTTTAAAGGTGATTGTTTTGGAGCTTTTTTTCAGCGTCTTCCCTTTTAAGCGACACATTGTAGCCTAAAACAGAACATTTTTCCCCTCACTCCCTCCACCACACCACCACCGTCCGTTGTCTCCGTCAATCTGGAGAACCTGTAATTAAATTTGGATCCCTAGCCATTGTGTGACAAAGTAAAAGCTTAATCTAAGTCGCCGGATTGTTTTTTCAATTTTGAATCAACAGTTGTTTATTTTCTCACCTGAAGCTACATTTCAACAGGTGAGTTGATTTTCCTTTTACACTATCGCACAGAAGTTTCTTCACGGGTCTATTTCGTGGGAGTTGTTGGTTTAGATTGGTGTGAGAGGGAAACTGTTAGGTAAAACGGAAGCTCAAGAGGTTAGCGTGAATGTCCCGTTTTATTTGCCTTTTTTTCTCTTTGAAAACAATGTTTGTTTTTCATTTTCTGTGGTTTAGTGGGAGATTTTGTTGCTCCGTTAGTGTCGGTGAAGGAAAGATTTCCTCCATCTCAAGTTTTTCCTTTTTGATTTTAATTAGTTTGCTTTTCAAATCCCTACTTGATAGCTATGTTTGTTTCCCGTTTTGATTCAGTAAATGGTGTATATTTTGTAGCATTTTTAGCCGAAATAGGCTATTTCTGTTTATATCGGAGATTTGAAAGCCTTTTTGCCGCATTAATCTTACCGTCAGTTTTGTTGCTTCCAAGAAGCGATTCCCCGTGTTCAACCTTTTTTAAGTTGATACATTCTTCCTTCTTCACCACTGCATATCTCCTCAGCTCGATTTGGATTTCATTAACTGGAGATAAGATGTTAATTTTTCACTCTGTCCTTTTGATTTTGTGTGTGTTATATACATGAATTTTGTTACTATTTTAAGTCTTTTCTAATATTTTTTGTGCTGAATAGATCTCTCGTGTAATGCTAGTTCATCTGGTTTAGCATATTCTTATTTGTGTACTCTGAGAAAATTGATAGCTGTCAATATTTCAACCTCAATAAATTTTTGAAATATCTGTATAAAACTGAGGCGAACATAATCCTTATTTTTTCTTCCAATTTAATCCATTTCCGGACTTCAATTTGGCAAATATGTATTGCTTCAAATTCATATATTTTCAAAAACTTTCCAATTACAGTTTTTCATTCTGGCGTTGCATTTGCAGTAAAATTTAAATATTTTTTCATTTGGATGTAAAGAAAGATGAAGTCTCAGTGTGGTTTTTTGTTGTTTTGTTACAGTGTTCACTATAAATTCAAATAATGTTCGTTTTAGCAGTTAGTACTGCTTAGAAATTCGAGTTGGTTTTGTCACTATAGTTGTGGGCTACGTCATCTGATTAGTTTTGGTGCGGGGGTCAGTTACAGCTAACTTCTGCATTATACTGAATGCTGATTATATTTACGAAGTAAACGCATTAAACCTCATGTCGTTTTCTCCTTCTATTGATAACAAAGAGTCCAAGTATTTTTCTTGATATTGGTTAAGTTACTGGAATTTCTGGGCTCATCTTGTTGAATTCTTGAAGGTAATTTGACTTGATAAAATCAATAGATGTTGTAGATGGTATTCCGTGATTTAAGGTGAAATGTGGACAATGATGTCCACTGTTCTCCTTCGTTCATCGTACCAATTCACACAATTTAGCTGGGTTCACTGTTCCTGATTCATTTATAGCGACATTTTGTTGCAATTTCTCTTTTGTGGTTGCAAAATTTGCTTTCTTCATTTGTATTGTCTGGTGATGCTTGTGCTAAATTTACAGTAAACAATGGATCGCCGAAGCTGGCCATGGAAGAAAAAATCATCTGACAAGAGTGAGAAGACAGTTTTGGCAACAGATTCATCTGGATCTCAAGCAGATAAGGTATGTTCATCATTCATGAACATCCGATATATGTTTTGTTTCTTCAACTAATCGGATATTTCTTAATTTACACTCCTCGGTTGTATCGAATTGTCGTAACATTGTTTATTTGTTACTTTTGGTGATTAACTATCTATAACTGGCATATATTTGTCCCGTTTACTTTGAAATGACTTGAATTTCCATTCAGCTACTCTTAGTGTTGCCGTTGGTGTTCTTTATCCGAACAATCTAGTGATATCATTTAAGTTACTAGCCTTAGTGTTTTCCTCTTTCTTCCTGTTCTAAGGACAGTTAGGGTATTGTTGGTCCAACAATGTTAACATTTCTGTAGGTATTGTGTTTGGAAATATCTGGAAACGAAGATGCTTCTTAATTCAATAATGTCTTCAAGGTTTTGCATTATAATTTTGGTGCTGTTATTGGCGATGGGTGACTGTTTTGCGTATCTAAAATGTATTAGAAAGTGCTTCTGTTTTAGTTTCAAAGGAAAAGAATTTCCAAATAAACCTCACTCATGTTTTGAAGACATTTTCAGTTCCTTGCCTCTCTTGGTGATCAGAGCAAAAGCATACTGTATGTATTTTTTACATATTTATGCATATAGGGGTTGGGAGTTTATGTGGAGTCCAATAAATATCTTAACCCGCTATTTTTTTATGATATAATTGGTACTTCTGTGTTTACACCTTTCGTGATGATAACAGGATAACTATAAAAAACCCACCTATGTACAAATTTCCGTGGAATCTTACACACATCTGAATGGTTTGGAGGATCAAGTAAAGACATATGAGCAACAGGTTGAGAGTTTGGAGGATCAGATTAAGGAGTTGAATGACAAGTTGTCTGCCGCAAATTCAGAGATGACTACAAAGGACGACCTAGTTAAACAGCATGCCAAAGTTGCTGAAGAAGCTGTTTCTGGTATGACTGCTCGCCTATCTCATATTCTTATTTGCCTGGGAATTTGACTTCATTCTGATTTACCAATAACTCTTCTTTAATACTGTGCTTGGCTGAGTTTTTATTTATATCTACACCACCATCTACTTCAGGTTGGGAAAAAGCCGAGGCAGAAGCATTGGCATTGAAGAACCATCTTGAAACTGTCACACTTTCAAAGCTCACTGCTGAAGATCGAGCATCACATTTGGATGGTGCTCTTAAAGAGTGCATGCGACAAATTCGAAATCTGAAGGAAGAACATGAACAAAAATTGCAAGATGTTATTCTCTTGCAAACCAAAAAATGCGAGAAGATTAAGAATGAGTTTGAAGCAAAAATAGCTGGCTTGGATCAAGAGCTTCTTCGATCTGCAGCAGAGAATGCTGCTGTTTCAAGGTCATTGCAAGAGCGTTCGAATATGGTAATAAAGATAAGCGAAGAAAAAGCACGAGCCGAGGGAGAAATTGAACTTCTGAAGAGCAATATTGATTCATGTGAAAGGGAAATAAATTCACTGAAATATGAACTCCACATGGCTGCTAAAGAGCTGGAAATCCGAAACGAGGAAAAAAACATGTGCATGAGGTCTGCTGAAGTTGCGAATAAACAACACATGGAGGGTGTCAAAAAGATAACCAAGCTGGAAGCCGAGTGTCAAAGATTACGTGGTCTTGTTCGGAAAAAGTTGCCAGGTCCAGCTGCACTTGCACAGATGAAGCTAGAAGTCGAGAGTTTGGGCCGAGATTACGGAGATTCTAGACTGAGGAGGTCACCTGTTAAACCTCCTACTAGTCCTCATTTGTCATCTGTGTCTGAATTTTCACTCGACTATGCCCAGAAATTCCAAAAAGAGAACGAATTTCTCACTGAGCGTATGTTGGCTATGGAGGAAGAGACGAAGATGCTAAAAGAAGCTTTAGCTAAGCGCAATAGTGAACTGCAGGCTTCTAGAAACCTGTGTGCCAAAACAGCAAGCAGATTACAGAGCTTAGAAGTGCAGTTCCACGTGGGTGATCAACAGAAAAGTTCACCTACATCTTTGGTTCGATTTTCTTCAGATAGCTACAACAGTCAAATTATGAGCAAGCCTCCTAGTGTGACCTCCATGTCTGAAGATGGAAACGATGATGACCGAAGTTGCGCTGACTCTTGGACAACATCACTGATCTCTGAGACATCTCATTTGAAGAAAGAGAAAAGCGGGGAGAAGGCAAGTAAGACGAAAGATGTAAAGCACTTGGAGCTTATGGATGATTTCCTGGAGATGGAAAAGTTGGCTTGCTTAAACCCAAATGATGTCACCACCGACATTTCAGATTCTCCAAATAATAAGACGTCTGATGTTGTGAATGGTGATGTTTCAGGAGACACTACCAAATCTGATGCAAATCTTGTCGATTCGCCAGCAAATAACTTACCTTCTAAAGCAGGCTTGTCAACTGTGGATTTTCCGTCTGTTGTAGACCAGCCAACTTTGTTGAAGCTGCAATCACAAATTTCTTTGTTACTTGAGTCCAAATCCAAGGATGCTGATACTGGCAAAATTTTTGAGGACATTCAAAGATTGTTGCAGGATGCACATGAAGCTTTGCATCAGCACCCTGTAAATTGTGTGTCTGCAGAATTGAGCACGCATGATGATGCCACTTGCGATGGCAACGGGCAGACATGTGGTGAAGATGCCAATTTAACAGGCGAGAAGGAAATTACCATGTCTCAAGATATAAAGGAAGCTCGCGAAACCATGAAATCTATGAGTCAAGAGTTGGTGGCAGCCATTTCTAGCATTCATGATTTTGTGTTATTCCTAGGCAAGGAAGCCATGGCTGTTCATGACGCATCTTCTAATGGAAATTCTCTGAATAAAACCGTTGAGGAGTTTTCGGTTAGTTTTCACAATGCATTAAACGGGAATACAAGTTTGGTTGATTTTGTTTTGGACCTATCTTCCGTGTTTGCTAAAGCCAGTGAGCTCAGGTTTAATGTCCTGGGCTACAAAGGCTCTGAAGCTGAAATATACAGTCCTGATTGTATAGATAAGGTTGCATTACCAGAAAATAAAGTTCTTCACAGAGATTCATCAGGTGAAAGCTACCAGAATGGCAGTGCCAACAATTCCAGTCCAAGATCTAATCCCGAGGTCCCTGATGACGGGAATTTGGAATCAAGCTACGGATCAAACAGGATATTAAGCAAAGTCTCAGTAGAGGAATTTGAAGAACTAAAATCAGAGAAGGACATCTTGGCCATGGATCTTGCTAGGTGCACAGAAAACCTAGAAATGACCAAGTCTCAGTTGTATGAAACAGAGAAGCTTCTAGCTGAAGCCAAATCACAGTTGACTTCTGCACAGAAATCAAATGCCTTGGCTGAGACGCAACTAAAATGTATGGCAGAGTCGTACAGGTCGCTTGAAGCTCGAGCGGAGGAGTTAGAGACTGAGGTGAACCTTCTGCAAACAAAAGCAGAATCGCTGGAAAGTGAGCTTCAAGATGAGAAAAGATGCCACTGGGATTCTTTGTCAAGATGCAAGGAACTTGAAGAACAACTGCAAACGTAACATTTGTTTCCTTTCTTTCTTATGTTTCCCTGTGATTAACTTAAATTGTTTTTACAGCTGCACATGTGAAGTTCGTATCATATAGAGAAGGGGTTCATAAATATATAAAATAAGGAGTATTATGTGGAGTTTTCGTATGCTTGACCTGTTGTAGTACTGACGTGTATTGTTTTTGTCATCTGCAGAAAAGAGAGCTGTTCAGTTTGTGCTGCTGCTGCTGCTGAAGCTGACCTCAAGAGCAAACAAGTTAGTACTTTCCTCTGTTTTTGTATTTTTGCTTCTGCTATATTGGCATAGTTCAAAATTCACTCAGGGCAAATAAAGTACACCGAGGTTTCATTGATTTAAATTTTTTTTGCAAAAGGGTGTATGGTTTCAAAAATTTGCAAAACAGAGTCCGTGTCTTCAAAATAATGGTGTTACATTGAATATTTTGAACAATTCAACATTCTAATAATTTAAACTCATTATTATAATATTATACGTCAAGATTTGAGTAATTTTTGTTATTTTTTTATTTTTTTATGATTTTTTAAAGTTTGTTATCATACTTAAATAAAAAAAATATTTGCTCTTTTTAAAAAATTTCAAAATTTATTGTTGATGTGTATTTTAACATTAAAAACCATCCCGCAAAAATTCAGATAAAAACAAACAAGATTAACCATTTTCGTGTCATAATTTAATATTAAGAGTCCTCTATTAAAAAACATTTTGAAACCACAGACCTCTTTTGCAAAAAAATTCCTCGGACACCGTTTTGCAAATGAGTGAAACCACGTGATATTCTTTTGAAGTTTATCATTCACTTATTCACATAAAGAAATGAAACAACTAAAACGGTTGAACATTATGACAGGAGAGTGAGCTAGCAGCTGCAGCGGAGAAGCTGGCAGAGTGTCAAGAGACCATTTTACTTCTGGGGAAGCAGTTGAAGTCGCTGCGTCCTCAACCAGACACCATTGATGAGAGACGCACCGAAGAAGATGAACCCACTATTAGCGGCATTCATCTACACGACCCTGACGACACTGCCTCCACAAACCAGCAAAGAGTAGTAGGGTCGGAGTCCCCCATGGATCTCTACAACCACCCATTTAGTCCCCCACAACCCGAAACTACTCTATCCAGATCACCCATTAACTCCACTTATCCGAAACACAGGCCTACCAAATCTACCTCATCATCTTCCTCCATTGTCCATACTCCAGAGAAAAACCGGGGCTTCACCAGATTCTTCTCGTCCAAAGGAAAGAACGCCAGCTAGACTTACTGCTTATAAGAACAACAATAATATGGGGTGATAAGAGTTTGCTGTTGTGAATTGCTGATGCTTTGAACTCCGTTTTTTTAAAAAATCCTTTTCACAATTTTTCTTGTATCTAATGGCTGTACATGTTTCTTCGTATTTAGTAGGCGCTTTTCTTCGTTTGCCTTTTGTAATATGCTTACTTGGACCAGACTTCATTTCTTGACTCTTGCCTGAATATAATGTTTTTTGTATGTGACAATTTCATCTGAATGTAAAGCCCAGAGTTTCTGAATCTGTTGTACGATTATTTACTAAATTTATTTATTATTATTTATATGAATGGATAATATATTTGTCATCGTTTTTAATGTGTTATCTAAAACAGAACAGATTAATTAGTTTAGTGGTTAGATTTGGTCTAGACGTTGAATTTATGATATTCTAAGCGTGATGCAAGCCGTATGGGTTATTGGAATATTGAACTTTTTAGTTTTTACTCTAAAGAGGTATTAGATGTTATTGAAAAAAATACAGCAAAAGAACTGTCTACGAGGTATTTCCATTTATAGGCCAACCAATTTTACTACAAATTAAATTACATAATTCACGTCTTGTAGAAATTATTTTTGCAGTGTAAGTCTCGTTTTATAAGATGTGGGCCTTTCAAAAAATTTTCTGTTGCAGTGGGCAGTCAATTAAGTTAAACCAATCTTGTATTTGGTGGGCCTTTCTATAAGATGTGAGTGAGCCTTTTGTGTGGTTGTCTTATCTTACTCTTCTTTATGTAGCAATTCCAATTTCTTTTTGCATATAGACTGATTTAGGTGATATTATTTGTGATTGTGATCGCTGTTTGCTCCAACTCATATACAGTTCTGTTGTATTTTTTTCAATATCATCTAAATTCAAAAGTCTAATAATTGTAATTAAATACTTATAAAGGTTGTGATATTATTATCATACAAATTTAAATTAAAAAAAGTTACTTAGCTTATTAATTAGAGTGATTTTTTTGTTATCAAATTAGGCCCTTAATTTCGGGAAAAACTTGCCCAAAATTTAATTGTCCGCATAAAATTTTGATATGGATAATCCTGATTAAAATAATACAATAAAAATTTTGGAATACATATACGGATGTCCCATGCTTAAAAATAATAACAATATTGATAATAGTTGCATACAGAAATGTTTAACCCAATAATAATAATAATAATAATAGTAGTAGTAGTAATAATAATAATAATAATTATTATTATTATTATTATTATTATTTGTATTATTACTATTTTGGAATAAAAGTTTAAAGTTGTTGTTTCACTGAGATCAAAGACCTGACAAAGATATTTATGACACCTCATCCGTATTCACGTGATATACGAGTTCAGTCAAACCACCTATGTCACTAAATATTTGTTATTTTCTTTAATAAACATTTGCTAGTCGGAATATTCCTCGACTTTACTATTGGAATAGCTATGCAAGCAAAGCAAGCAATCAGCTAGCTTCTCTGATCATGTTTGTTAGTTACTAGAACTTGTGGACATCACACAAAATAAGAACTAGAATATTGAGAAAAATGAGTCAAGAAATTTATAAATTGAAAATGTGGAAAATGTGTGTGTACACAACGTACACACGAAGTAGTAGCTAAATGTATGGTACTGTATTAATACAATTTTCAAACTAAAAGCTAATTAAAATAATAAATTAATGTCGGTTAACATTGTAAATTTTTCACATAAATTGGAAACTTCTGCACATGCAGGCAATATATACTTAGTTTATTAAATGTTTTTGTACATACGTATGCATATAAAAGTCAGAGAAATAAATGATAAAAATATAATTTTAGGGCATGGGCATGTGGTAAGGACTTTGAAACTCCAACATATGTGCCCTACTCTGCAGTTTACCCCCAACACATAACCCCCTCTTATCACTTGTCAATTTGCCTTTAAATATTTTTTGGTTTTGTTTCTTTGATAATATTATGTACGTTATTTTTATATTTCAGCATTATTAATGAGTGTTTATAAACTTATTCAATAGTCTTATTTTGTATCATCTGTGTCACATAATATTTTTAAGTGTTTGGTTTATTTATTGAATATTCAATTAACAGTTTTGGAGATATAAAAATATTGGCAACCATAATTTAATAGTTTTAGTTAAACCAAACATGTCTTAATTGTGCAAATAGGTTTCAAAATAATTTGTGAAAATTCTTAATTGGTATTTGTTATATTTGATTGAGATATATATGTTTCCCTGCTATTTATTAGGACTTTTAATAATAAGTTTCCTTTCATCTATTTTTCAAATGTCTATTCCAGTTAATAGACTAAAAAATGTTATGATGCAACAACCATAAATGAACGTCATAAATATTCGTTTAGTCTGTAAGACAGTAATTTCAAAACTATACTACTCTATAATTTTAATTGTTTTATTTATATCTTTACAAATAGTTTTATACTGATATAAAAGATATGTCATCTAGTATGTATAAACAATTATGCGAAAGTACTAGCTGCAAGGATTAATGCATCCCAAAACGTACAAATTAAATATATGTCTTTAAAGTAGTACGAGTAAACAAAAAATAAATAACTTCTATGGAGATTTGAGGTACTTTTGCCGTCACTTTTGCAAATTGCATGGTTTATGGCTGTTAATTAGCTAGATAGCTAAGATAAGAGCTCAAATGTGACATTTGAGCTAATTGATTTGATACAAGCACGTGAGTTTTGTTTGTAATATCCCACTAATTACATTTAATTAGATAGATAAGGATTATTATCTATTATTCATCATCGTATAATTATTTTAACATATAATCATAAAACAATTTATCCACAATTAAAGATAGTTGTGTCCAACTATACATTTTATCGTTATATTTACACTTCAATCCTTCAAAGGAATTGGTGTCACACATAATTGAACAGAAATCGAAACTCAAATTAAATTTGAACCGGGTACATTTCAATTTGGTTTTAATTTTTAAAATGTGTTAATTCTTAATTACAGAACTTTTGTGGTTTTGAACACTGAAAACAAAACAAAAAAACCCATCCACAAAGGGAAATTATAATTTACCATAAAAATGTCATTTTTTTTCTTAGTTTTCTTAATGATCAGTTAAAATTAATTTTCTCCGTAAATTATAATTTCATGAAGTCAAAGCCCTTCTACACAAGGATCAGGCAGACGTTGCCATTCCTTGTTTTCAATAACATTAACATTTAAAAGGTATAGTACTGATCATATGAGATCATATTTCGCTAATCAAATTATATAAAACATCTTACAGAAAAGAGGGTAATATTCTAACACGACCTTTTTTACTAGAGGATGTGGCGTGTAGGCTGGTGCTTCCGTAAACCGAAAAACTGTAAGTAAATCGGGGTTTTGTCCACCTGAACAATAATTTGTATGATGTAAATTTGACAAACTCTATATGCCAATGTATATAATTCCATCAGGACAGGAACAAACATGAACTTACTGGAAAAAGAAACAATGAAAAGACGTAAATGAACAAACAAACACTAAAATACAAAATCTCAACGACTGTAATAAAGTTTCTTTTTTGATTTGATTTATCTTGCTAAAGTTCTTAAATAATTGTGAAATCTTTCTTAGATCTTTTCCTATTTTACATGTGAGTTTTGTCTATAATACTTTGCTGCATTTCCCCCTATATTGTTTCAAAATTAGTTCACATAATAATAACTATAACAAAAATTATTATTATTATTATGTTATTATAAAAGCTACCCATAGACTTTATTGGTAACTTTTGAATTTGGATCAACTAGTTTCTCACATGGTACATCACATAATTACCTCTTGGATATACTAAAGATTAAATGAATTTTAACATATGATAGAGTAAGTGTATTGCACCCGCTTCAAGTTCATAGTCATTTGTGATGAGAAGTTATTGAAATTATGTAAAGTTACTATTTGAAAGCTATCTTTCAACTTAACATGAAAATCTAGATTACGCATAAGACTGTTCAAATCCTATGAATATCTCACATATTTTTAATTTCAATAAATAGTTGTGTAAATATGTATGGTGTGTGTTTCAAGTGCAAGAGGTGTAAAAATCAATATCAAACAAAATTCTAATTTGCTATCTATTAAAGTGCTCTAGATTATGGTATGATATCCTAACAAAAAAATGTCTTCTTAAAGTTTTGAGGTTTGGATAATATACAAGGCTTGGTCATCAAGAGTGTATGGCGATAATAGCATATGTTTTGAGAATATAATACATAATATATATACCGAAACAAAAATAAAAAAGTCTAAAGAGTCGTATAGAAGTTGCATAACTCAAGTATATTCATACCCAGTTAATTTTGTATTGTAAGAGTGTTATAAGTCTACACGTGTATTCAGAGTGCACTCATGTAAAAGAACAATGGAACTTAAAAATGTATAGGGGTTAAATACGTTTTTCTTTTGGTTAGTGGACAAAACGCTTGCTAGAGCAATATAGAAAAGGAAAAAATGTAGGGTTCAAAATAAGGATGATTAGTGAAATCAACTCAACTCAGCACCCTGCTGTTATATAGTTGAAATTGGTTTAATTATTAAGTGCCCCATTTGTACGGTTGTTGTGCCTTTTAACTTATGGATCGACCACATCACTCCACAGTAAGCTCCACCTAATTAATTTCACTGCTTACAAAACGCGTTGATACGTTGTTTCTTTCCATTTATATAATTTCTTAATTACCATAATTGAACAAATCCAACGTAGGCACTGTTCTTTTCAGTATCGCTCAGTTCAGTTCAGTTCAGTTTCAATTAAATTTCAATTTCAGTTAAGTTTCAGTTTCAGTTTCAATTTCAGTTTATATATTATTGTAAATATTATTAAAGTATATATATATATATATATATATATATATATATATATATATATATTATTGAAATGAGAAAATAAAACAAAAATATTAATCATAAATAAAATAAATAGTAAATAATAAAAATTATTTAAGAATAATATTAATAATATGTTAAAATTTGATTATTTATTATCGTTAATAACGAATAACTTTGTTTATTAACAAATAAATAGGTAAAATAATTAATTTATAAAGTATTAAAAAGCATACCTATTACAATATAATTGAGAAATATTATAATTCACGGTTAGATTAATTTTTCTAATTCAATCTATGTTCATGTTGTCATTTTCACTATCCTAATCGACATGTTGGATATTGCTTTGTTTCATCTTCCAAATTTGTTGTACAATAGAATTCGCAATGCTCACAATATAATTGAGAAATATTACAATATTATAATTCATGGTTAGGTTAATTTTTCAAATTCAATTTTCGTCCATGTCATCATTTTCACTATTCTCATCGACATATTAACTATTTCTTTAGTTCATCTCCCAAATTTATTGTACATTAAAATTTTGCACTACTAACTTAATTACTTTTTTCATTTTGTAGTATTTTTAATTAAACTACATTTGTCCAAAAATAATATTACAAAGTGTGGTTTTT
The DNA here is from genome assembly GCA_949673415.1 of Euphorbia schlechtendalii. NCBI lineage: Eukaryota > Viridiplantae > Streptophyta > Magnoliopsida > Malpighiales > Euphorbiaceae > Euphorbia > Euphorbia schlechtendalii. The sequence goes on along the minus strand of CATIWQ010850484.1, from coordinate 148 downwards.
GTTAAAACTAAAAAAGTTAAGGATCCAACAAAATATCATAATAAAATTAATAAAATAAAATTATATAATTAAAAGGTAATGTTGTTATTATTGATATAAATAATTATTATTCAATCAAGTATCAGTATTTTCAGTTTCAGAATAATAA
>CATIWQ010850384.1:0-21882 GCA_949673415.1 Euphorbia schlechtendalii | reverse complement strand
ATATATATTCATACATATATATTCATAAAGGGGCAAGAAGCCTTGGGAAAAACGGGTCTCATTGGTAAAACACCGGCGAGCCCCCTTCCTCGCCAGCAGTGTTGGCGAGCCCCGCAAGGTTCGCCCTTGTTGGCGAGCCTCAAGGGCGTCGCCGACATGTTTTTTTCCCCTGAGAAATTTCTCTAGGCAGACTTTTCAGTTTTCTAGTTTTAAATTCTTTTCTATTTTTTGACATTCTAAGCTAAACTTCACGACATGCATTTAGTTTTGGTTGGCTTCTATTTCCTAAAAGTGCTAAAAATGAAAAAAAATCATAAAAAGCCGAATTTGAAAAATACCTGAACTCGGGACAGATGAACCTGGTCAGGAAGATCTGCATCTAATGACTACGGGGGAGGCAGGTTTAAGGCCGAGAATAGTATTAGTCTCCATCAAGCCATAAGCCTCATCAATGTCAAAGGTAAAAATGTTAGGATAGTCGGTTGGTTGAGACTCAAGCCTCCCTGCAAGGCGGAGATTCCTCCCCACAGTCTTGTACAACATCTTCACTAGAGAGGAGAGTAGGCGAGGAAGAGGTTGGAAAAAGAGGAAAGAAATAAACGTGAAGGAAAGGAGGAAAGAACCCCTGTATTTATAAGAAAAAAAGAGTGGACTCCACATTTTTTCCTATTCTCCAACAAAAGCTTCCTAACACAATGGAGCAGTTTACGAGACATCCCCAAAATCCTCTTAATTAATTAAATTTATTATTTTACCATGTTTTAACTTTTTATTGAAGGGGCAAAAATTTTTTCTTCGCATAAACTCAATCAAACAATTAAAACATATTCACTTTCTTTTCTCTAATTTTTCATAGGAAATAAATTGACATCCATATGGGTTGCCTTTGAAATGAATTCAGGCACCCTACCTAATAATTCCAATGATCAAAATCAACAGAAGAAAGAAACGATTAGCAACCATTAAGGGGACGCAGTAGAAAGAAACGGCCGACCCTCCCACAAGGGCACCAATCACTATCAATCGAGGATTAACAGTTGCCAACCACATCGATCAGGTATTTTCTCGATCCCTCCGCTCATTTCGTGTGATCATACTGGCTATTTAACCAGTAGTGATCACACGAGGAGCAGTTATGAGCACGAGATTTTATACCAGCTCGTGCATTCAATGATGACGGCTTTTCAGGATTTAATCCTTGATTCATGCAAATTTTCGATTATTCAATGATCTTCAAATGGAAGTTCTCCTCGTCACTAATTCCTTTTAAGGGCTTGAAAAAATTAAGCTTTAGTACAAATTAATTAATATTTTATTTTATTAATTAAAATTATTATTAATTAAATAAAATTAATTAAAATTATTATTAATTAATTTAAAATTTTAAAATTTTAAATTTAAAATACAAAAATCCAAAAAAGGTTAGGGCTGACTGCCCTCGCCAACAAAATGCTAACGAGGTCAGCACTGGCCTCACCAGCATTCTAGCGAGGCCGACAAAGGCCTTCGCTGAAATTCCAGCGAGGCCAGCGCCAGCCTCACCGGAATTCTAGAGGTGAGGATATCCCCCCTTGCCGGAATTTCTTTCTTTTTCCGACCTTTTTGGGAAAATTCCCCCTATAAATAGGAGGAATTTTCAGTAGAAATGGACCGGAAATTTTTCGAGAAAAAACACAAAAACTCTCAGGCTTTTTCAACAACAACGTTTTCTTTTCATCTAAAAATTTCTTTTGAATTAGAAGATACGTTTTAATTTTGAATATATTTTTTTAATCAAACACCAAAAATTAAAATGAACGAGGAACTCTCCCAAGGATCAAGCAGGTACTTCAAGTGGATTTGTGTCGAAAAGGTAAGTCTCTGAGTTCCTAGAGTTGCTTTATCTCGTGTTTTCTGTGTTTCATTTTATTCTACATGTTGGCATAGGATTAACTCTATTTTCTTTTATCATGTAATTTTTATCAATGTTCCTTCTTCTTTTATGTTTCTTTTAATTTAGTAATTTACAAAGATTTTCGTTAGAATACCCTCATGAAGGGAATAAAAATTATTCCCGGATAACAGCCCTCACATTTTTGCAACACGAGCATTTTCGCTAATTAAAATGAGCAACCTATGAGTTAATGAAATGAACCCTTTTATTTCTAAATAAGAAATTTTCAATCGTCGATATTTTAATAAACCACGCGAGCCTCGCCAAAATCAAATCAAACATACGTGCAAAATGTTGTGCTATTTCTTTGTGGATGCAGGTAGATTAGGTTAGATGTATGATTAGGAATTTTATTTTCCTTCAGGTATCCTAATTTCATTTTTTTGGGGAAATATAATTAATATATTAGGCGTACGGTTGCATCCCCCTAGGTTTTGTAATTTTAATCTTTACTTTTTCGCATTTATTTACCGCTTTATATGTGGATTTATTGCTTTCCACATGTGTGTTAAATCATACATTATGAACACGAAAATGACATAAGTACGAATATGCACAATTAAGAAATGTGGTTTTCTGTAGATGTAATTTAATATGATCTAATAAGAAGTAAGCAACTTATCCCTAACCCAAATCTCTATGTATTAGTGGGCCGTCCCCCGGACATTAAGCCTCACAGGACTTTAATTCTTGGAAGAGCTAATCCAGTTGGTGACTCTACACTAAGAGACGGTGGATTTAGGTTTTGACCAATCTAAAATGTTTTTCGCTTTCTCTTTTAACCTTTCGGATCCCCAACCCCATATTTTATTTTCACAAAAATACCCCAATAGATCGCGCCTATAAACAACGTGCTCTTAGCCCATCACATCCGTGTCGTCCGCTCACACCTGGCCTTGTTCTTGACAACAACGCCATCTTCATCAATCTTATTCTTGAAAACCAATTTGGTATTGATGATTGATTTTCCTCTAGGCTTTGGAACTAGATCACAAACATCATTGCGCTTGAACTAATCTAGCTCCTCTTGCATCATGATCATCCAATAATCATCTCCTTCTGCATCTTCAAACTTCTTGGGTTCAATCAATGAGATGAAAGCTGGATGCCTCATCATCTTGTTGAACATCATCAACAATGCTTTCGAGAGGATGGTTGCGATGAGTTATAATCTCCCTTGGGAGACTCGTATCTATAATTAGAGGTTCTGCATCGGATTTTTTATGCTAAGGTTGATCTTCACCTTCGTTTAAGTTGATGGAAAGATCATCGTCTTCTTTGACTTCCTGAGCTTCAGGTTCTTGCGCTGGGTTAGGCAACATAGAGAGTGGCATGCTGAGTGGATTTCTTGTTGAGTTACTCCTTCATCTTCATTAGATAGAAGTCTATCTACATTGTTAGTTTCATCAAAATCTACATGCATAGACTCCTCTAATAGGTCAGTTCTCTTGGCATATATTCTATATGCCCTACTATTAGTTGAGTATCCTAGAAAGATACACTTCATCAGCCTTTGGATCAAACTTACCTAGCTATTTCTTGGTTGTAAGAATAAAGCACCCACAACCAAATGATCTGAGATGACCAATCTTAGGCTTCGCCAAAGTTCATAGGGCATCTTCTCAAGAATAGGGTGAATTAAAACTCGATTTAAGATATAATAAGTCATGTTAACAACTTCTCCCCAAAAGTACTTTAGCAGATTATTATCACTCAACATAGATCAAGTCATCTCAACTATGATTCTGTTCTTCCTCTTTACAAACCCATTTAGTTGAGGAGTATAAGCAGTAGAAAAGTTGTGGTCAATACCATGTGTTGAACAGAATTCTTCAAAATGGAAATTCTTGAATTCATGTCCATGATCACTTTGGATTCTACTGATTTTAGTTCTTATTTTGTTCATTTTCTTATTACTGAGTTTGACAAAAGATTCATATGTTTTGTCTTTGCTACTCAACAAGACTACCCAAGTGAATCTCGTGAAGTCATCCACAACGACCAATAAGAATCTCTTACCACCCATGCTCATAGGCTGAACTTGGTTAAAAAGATATACGTGGAGTAGCTCCAACGGTCACTTAGTTACTACGTGAGTAATTGACCTAAATGATTTCTTAACTTGCTTACCGAGCTGACGAGTTGAGCGAAGTTTATCCTTCTCAAAGCTAATACTGGGTAAACGTACAACTAGTTTCTTTTTGGCCAGTTTGGACAGATTGTTCATATTTATATGATCGAACCTTCTGTGCCAAAGCCACAAATTATCCTACTTAGCTATAAGAAAAACATTAGTAGAGCCCGGGGATATATTAATCATATACACATTATTAATTCTAGGAGCAAAGAGTATAGTTGAGTCAGTCTTACAATCAATAATTGAGCAACCTACCAAGTTGAATGTAACCTTCTTGCCTTTGTCACAAAGCTGGGCTACACTAAGTAAGTTGAACTTGAGTCCTTTAACTAGAGAAACCTCTTCAATTGAAGGAGAGACACCAATTGTACCACAGCCCACAATCTTACCTTTTTAGTTATCTCTGAAACTGACACTTCCATTCCTTTTATGCTCCAATGAGATGAACAAGTTTTCATCTCTCGTTATATGCCTAGAGCATCCAATATCCAAATACCACATTCCAATGTCATCAGCGCATCTTAGGCTCACTTGTAAAATAATTACGTTTTCTTAGGTACCCATGCTTTTGAGTTGGATCCTCCTTGGTTAGCAGTATTTAAATTAGACCATTTGTAATCGTCATAATAATCATTTTTATTCCTACAAAGAACTATAGCATGTCCAGCTTTGCCACAAAAGGCACACACCACTTTTGCTTGGGGCTGGCTTGCTTTCTTCTTTTGAGAAGAATTCTTCCTCTTAGAATTATGAGTTTGGTTACTCAAAGTTTGATCGTTGGTTGGAGGATGAACCCATTTCTCCTTTAAGGCTGTTATCTTAGTAATCAACTCATCTAATCACTTAGTGAGTTTGTTGTTATGACATTCATGATACTCAAGTTTTTCTTGAAGAAAGTGGATATCAAGAGATAAGGAAGCGATAGTGTCTTCCTGATCTTCAATTCTCCTCACTAGCTCCTTGATATTTTTCTTTTAGCTCCTTGATATTTTTCTTTGACTTATTAGTCAATATAACATCAAAGAGAACCTAGGCGAACTCTTCAATGGATAAATGGATTTTAAGATGTACCTCAGCTTGGGGGTTCTTCCCTTTGTTGTGCTCAACTTTAGAATCAATAGCTGATTGATTTCTCTTGAAAGTAGATGTTGAGGTCTCACCCCTTTCATTCTCTATTGCCATCAAGCAAAGGTTGGCAAAATCTGTAGCTTCTTCATCTGATGATGAAGATTCCTCAGAATCGCTCCAAGTGGCACCAATGCCTCATTCTTCCTAGAAAGCCTCTTCTTAAATCTATCCTTCTTGGTCTTTGGATAGGATGATTGAATATGGCCTTTTTCACCATAGCCAAAGCACTTTATGTCTTTGCTGTATTCCTTCTTGGGTCCTTCCTCAGCTCCACTTCGATGCTGAGTTAACTTGTTTTTAGCAAGATACTATTTCTTGTTGAACTTCTCATCCTTCTTCATGAATCGCTTAAAACACCTAGTCAGAAAGGCCATTTGCTCATTTGAATCACTTCTAAAGGATTCGTCAGATGAATCACCTTTCAGGATAATGGCTTTGCCCTCTCTCTTGCCTTTACTCGTTTTGGAGTCATCGATATATTTCCTCAGGGACATTTCCTAAGTTAGCAATGTGTCTATAACTCATCATAGCTATAGGTCTTAAGATCATGAGCTTCTTCGATCACACTCTTTTTAGCATCCCACTCTAAGGTAAGAGTGTGGAGAATCTTCTTCACTATTTCTTCCTCAATGAACTCCTTGCCTAATCTCTTCAATTCTTTAATGATATTAATGAACCTAGTATTCATGGCTTGAATACCCTCGCTGGTGCCCATCTAGAACATCTCATACTCTCTCAGCATGAGAATGATCTTCGACTCTTTGACCTTGTCATTCCCCTCGTAGATAATCTCCAGCTTCTTCAAGATTTCTTGTGATGTCTCGCAGCTTGAGACCCTGTTAAATTCTGTAAGATCTAGCGCACAATGTAAGTGATTAATGTCTATCGCATTCTCCTTGAGAAGCTTCAGGTCAACATCATCATAATCCTCTGGATCGATTAAGACCATTCTCCATTCTTTACAATTGTAGGAATTCTGGGGCCAAGCACTATAGCAAGCCAAGCTTGCATGCTTTATGACTGTATGAAATTTTTAATGCGATTTTTCCAAAACATGTAATGATTTCCGTCAAACAATAGAAGCCTAGTTACAGACATTCCTTCTTTAAGAAGTACCGTCTGTCCTGAGCCAGTGCTATAACTGTTATAAGCCATTTTGGATCTTTAACTCAAAGATAGCGAGTCTATAAGCTGAGCACTTTCTCTGAAATCACTTGTTGGTCCTAAACGGCTTAATATAAACAATAGAGGGGAGTGAATTCTTTTCTTGGTTCTTTTCAAGATTTATAAAAATTATTTTCCAAGTTAGTTTTTAAATGCGTGCTGAGTGAAACATGCTGAGCTGGGTATAAAAACTATTAACTACTCAGCTTTGCTGGCACATTTTATCTTCAATCGTTGTTGAATACTTTACTCAACTCAGATTGGTTTTTCAAATAAAACTTGTAAAATAAGAGAATGATGAATGAGAGAACACAATAAAGAAAATCAACAAAGGTTAGAAAGTTAAAACCTGAGATGTTATCTTGGTTCGGCCCCTAGCCTACCTCTAGTCCCGTATTCTTCTCCAGGATTTAATCCACTGGTGATTTCCTTCCTTCCTTAGGAGGAGAAGCATTTACAACGGGCAAACACGATTATAGAAAGTAGCTTCCTTTCTAACTACCACTCAAATACAATTTAGGTACCCTTCCTAAATTGTCACTCAGTTTTTTGAAAAAAAATTGCAAACAGATGATTTCAACTAATAAATGCGTTAAATCCTTTACAATGTTAAATCTAAAGTGATATCTCTCTATTACAAAAAAATTGGACAATATACGATTGCTTGATTTGGAATTTGTGAAAGCTAGGAATGATTTAGCCGAGTTTCAGCTCTTTAAGAAATTCAAGGTGATTCACCAAGTTTGAATGTCTACTTCAATCTTCTATTTATAGTTGAAGGTCTTGGAAGTAGCCTTTACAAACTTCTCATCCTGATAGTTTCTTCAATTTCTCTTCTCTTCAAATCTTTCAAATTTTTCCATTTCAAACAAATTTCAGGAGGCGCGAGATAAATCATTTAATCTTGATGCGTAAAAAACTCATTTCTTTCAAGCAATCCATTCTGATAGAGAGGCGCGCGAGATGTAACATGGAATTCTGTGATTTGATGACTTGCTAACATTGCAGAGAGGCGTGGGGACACTGAGAAAGTGGCACATGTTAGAGGATTCCTTTTGTCTTTGACTTTAGTGAGAATTTTCCAACATTCCGTACTGACACCTTTTTGTTGTGAGGACCACTTGAATATCCTCTTTAATTCCAGTGCCTTTTCTCCTAAAAAGCATCAAAGGAATATTATGATCCTCACAGAAACCATCAAATGCATTAGTATCATAAATTTCTCTAAGTGTCAAAATAACTCATCTTAGCTAAGTCTATATCTTGTAAACTACGTAATACTAGGCTTAACTCAACTTTTCTTACTCTAAACCATGACTTAACTAATAACTCGATAAATTGAGTTGTTTTCCCTTAAACACCCTCAAGTAAACTTGATTAATTAAGAGTCTACTTATTACTCAATTAATTTCACTATCCTAGTTAGTTTGTTACTTCCAAAATATTTTTAAGTATTATGAGGTACTAAAAACTTGGGTTCAACAATAGCATTCAAATGGCTGATTATCCTTTGTTTCTTAAAAAATTTTATGTTGTTCCTACCAATGTTGAAGGTAATCCACATTTTTTGTAATTCGATGTTTGAATTTCTTTTTTGGTTCAACGGATGCAAGGTCTTCTAGTTTGCACATGGGGTGTTTGATGAATTTCCTTCTGTTTTGATTCAATAGAATGCAAGGTCTTCTAGTTTGCACATAAGGTATTTGATAAATAACCTGACTGGAGGTGAGATAACAATTGGAGATATTGATTTTTTTTATCAGATTTGTGTTTTGATTTTGCATTATTATTTTTTGAGTATTTGGTAGCTACCTGGTAGAAAGTTGGAGTTTTCTAAATTCATAATTTTGTTGTTTATAACTTTTGAATTTCTATTTATGAATGATAATAATGAAATATATAATTCCTACAGATTCCTACCATATATTGATGAATTGAATAAACTTCAAATGAAATATAAGGTTTCTACCACATTCCTACCAGATTCCTACCAAATATTAAATAAAAAAAATTTGAGAAGGTATTTGGGAGGTGTCAGGTAGGATGCTCGTATGTATGTGAATTTAGTGAATATCTTTCATGATATGTACACATATGCTATGGAGACAAACTTAGACATGTATTTGTGTTACCTACAATGTTCCTAGCACATTCTTACTAGATACGTGCTATTTTGATTGAATATTTTGTAGATATTTTTAAGTTACATGTGTTGTAATCGTCTTTTAATGCATTTTTATTTACTTTTAAGATTATAATTGCTTGTTTACTACTTTTGTACTAGTTATCTAATAAAATAATATATACTACAAGTTTCTCACCAGATTTCGAACAATTGAATTTTTTTGAAAGAACATATCATAAAGGATGACGCTTCGAAGATAGAATTGAGATAAACAAAAAACTTTAAAGGGACATGTAGAAAAAACAAACGGTTTAAAAAATCATGATAAAATAGTATAAAAAAATTTAAAAAACAAAAAAACGCAAGAGAGAATATACCAGAAGAGTACAAATGTATTGGAATGATACAAATAATTTTGATTAAATTTTTAAAATTGTCCATAAAGTTTAATTTGAGGTAGCTGTTATTTTATAAGTTCAGGGGCAGTCATTAAACCGTTAAAAGTTTATTTCATTCCCATTCTATCATTTCAAAACTATAAGCTGCAATGCAGAAATTGAAGGCAAAGAGGAAGAGCCAAGAAGAAGAAGACCAAATTCATCAGAAGCATAATCCTCTGATTCAATGCGCGGAGCTTGTCCTACCATGGTTAACTCCATTGGAGCTTGCCTGCGTTGCCTTGACCTGCAAAACCCTATATCAATCCTCAGTAACCATCACCCTCCAACGATCCCTCGACGCTTCTAGATCCATCGAGAATCATCCAATCCCGTTTCACAACCCATCCCGACATCCTCCATATCCCTATTTCCTTTACTCTCCTTCTCTTGTCCTCCCTTCCGAGTCCCCCCAACGCCAACCGTGGGGCTTCCCTAGTTTCTCCGGTTCCGAAATTCCCCTTCGGAAGAATCAATCAGTATCCGACTGCGATTGTGACTGCGAGAGCTGCCAGACGGAAAGCGATGAGATTGGCTGTGAATTATTGGGCTTGGAGGAGATGGGTATAATCAGTGAGTGCGGACCGACTTGTGATTGTGGATTAGATTGTGGGAATCGCGTTACGCAGAGAGGAATTCCAGTTAAATTGAAAGTTGCGAGAGTAGAGAATAAAGGTTGGAGCTTGTTTGCTGATCAGTTCATTCGTCAAGGTCAGTTTGTTTGCGAGTATTCTGGTATGTTATTCCATCAATCTATCTCATGTTTACGTTAAAATTGAATGTTCATGCTTTTATTGCTGTGGTTATAGTTAGTTTTAACAAGTATCATTGGATTGAGAGAATATTAATTAGCTTGGAATTGAATTCCTTCATCTAATTCTCAAATTTTCCGCATTATTTTTGTCTGAAGTTTCGTCGTTGATGCTGTAAATAGTCTTCCTGAAATAATCCTAGTGCAAGTTGGGTTTAGCAGTTACATTTACTGTTTGCAGATCATTTCAGCCTTTTAAATAGCTATGAAAACAGTAGTAACAAAACTATTGTTGACGCAGAAAGCAAAACGGCCACTTAGTAGTGTGTCTTGCCTAGTTGTCAAGGCGCATTGGGTGGTAGAGCCTAGGCGTTTGGCGCATTCCTTTTTAATTTATTGTATAAATTATTCTTAAAACCATGAAGCCAATAAATAGTTCATCATATAGATTGATTCATTAATCTATAAATTATAATTATTCATAAACCTCAAAATTGTCTTTATAACACCAATCGGACATAGTTTGAGTAGCACATCCACAAGTAGGTGGGGTGACCAGGGTTGAAAACCTGTCACATGCAATTGCTTCAAAAAAATCTGTCTTTATAATGAATTTCAAATCAACTGAATTTAGTTTTGTTGCCCAATTTCTTTCTTTCCTACATAGTTGTCTAATCGAGAATCCAAATCAAAATATTGTGAATCGTGAATCGAGAATCGAATCTTAAGATTTGGGTGAAGTTTGTAAACTTATATATTTATAACAAATTTAACATGCTCAACTTAAATTAATATTAAAATTCAGTCAAAAAATACAATATTAATATAAAAACATCGTATCAACTAATTAAATACTCAAAATTCGAATATTAACAAATATAATGCTAATAAAATCTATTCACTATTAAACATAGCAATTTGATAAAAGCAAAGCAGTCAGAGAGGAAGTAATTATTAACAAGTTCAAGCTTCATACAACTAACTAAGGTATGATTTTGAAGTGGAAGAGTACTAATTAGGATAAAATTGTATCAATACTGGCTATAATACACACTCCAAAATCAGGAGTCTCCCATGTCGGATACGCGACACACCTCAGACACGTGTCCGACACTCCAATTTTGAAAGGGACGCACCACGTATTATTCCTCGGACACTTCTCGGGCACTTACAAGTAACCTTTGAAAGTAGTTTCTTTTACCTTTAAAACTCATATATGGAGGAAACTTGTCCCTCCTTCCTTGAGAATGCTCCACCAAATTTGTGGATATACGAAGGCCGTAATGGAAAAAAGTAGAGTTTCTTTAATGGAAATAAAGTAAAAAGTTTAGATGTAGTAATGGAGGCAACAAATACTGCTAGAAAAATGGTTGTAGAGTTTTGATTAGGAAGATGAGAATTAAAACATCAGAAATTAGTTAATGTAAGCCTTCTTATTACATATTTTAAACATTTTACTCTTCTCAAACTTAGTTAAGTATAAATATTTAAGTAATTGTGGACATTTTGATATATGTATTTAAAATGTTATAAATATATATTTATATATAATTTTATAGACGTCGTGTCCTAGCCGCATCCAAATGCATATTTTTTCAAAATTGTCGTGTCCGCGTGTCCGTGCAACCTAGAATATTGGTAAAGGGAGATGAAACGGTGGCTTAAATTTTTGTTTTTTACTTTCAAAAAGTGAACCGGCCAAATTGTTTGAATTGTATGATTCGGCCGATTCACCACCGGTTCTCACGATTCTGTGCCGATTCACATCTCATCTCGATATGGATTTGAATCTATTCAGGATTGAATCAAATCGAATCGTACGATTTGAATCACGAATCGTGCGATTTTGATAACTATGCTTACTTGAACTTTAAACTTACCTAAGTCAAAATAATTTTTTTAAAAAATCGTTATGATGTCAGGTGCACCTGGAGCCTATGCGTGCGCCTTTTGAATATGCTGAGCTTGGCAGACGCTAGGCGATGAGGCTTGAGCTTGGAGCCTAAGTCGCGCCTTTGACAACTATTGTTCATCAACTGCCCCTGTTTTTAGGTTTTCTTTGTTTAAAACGGTTCAAGCATCACCTTTTATATTATGCACTTTGAATCAAATTTTCTTATTTTATTCATGCATAGTAGTCAAAGGTGAGCCTAGATGCAACTAGGCTCTCGGGTGAGCCCTTGCGCCTTTAGGGATTTTAGGCTAACTTTTGAGCCTAAAGCGCCCCATAGGCTTGGCGGTTAAGAAGCCAAAGGTGCAGCCTTGCACCTTGACTACTATGTATTCATGTCAATTTGCTGTGTCATTTGTTTCGGGCTTAAAATCTTTCAAGGTTCACAAACTGTTTACTAACATAATGATACATGAACTTTAAAACTTGATATCGAGGTACACAAACTTCACATTTTAATGGTCAAAATGACCTTTGACTTGTCATTCGTCAATAAAACAAGTAAACTCTCTTATTTGGTTCATTTTCAAACGTTTATGATTACTAATTGGGTCCAGCTCAATTGGTACACTCCTCAAAGTGGATGTGGGAGGTTTTGGGTTCAATACCTAGCTTCTTTATAAAATCCATATTCTTAAAAAAAAAATTTATACCAGATTTTATTTGATTGTTGTACTAGTTTTAAAGAATTCACTCATATGATAAAAAACCTCATTTTCTCTCTCAACTTCTTTCTCTCTCTGACCCATCTTCCTATTTCTTCTTTTTTTCGCTCACTCTTCTTTATTTTTTCCCCCATTAACAAACCCAAATTCATCTTTGTCTTCTTCTGTCTCTCAAGATTCTTGTTTTAAAAAAGCCTTCAAATTCAAAGGCAAAGTCAAACCATAATCCAACTAATTCAACTAATTCGAACCATAAAGTTCAAATCTTTATTGTGATTGTTTCAATTGCTACATTGGTTGGTAGCTTTCGTTGATCAGTTGACCCAAACAATAAAAGAAACAAAGGGGTAACAATAGCGAAATAGAGCGTCATCAGTTAAAAAAAAACCCTGATCTCAATGGTTTGATTACTGGAAACTGAAGATGTTTGTGATGATTCGCTGGATATTAGCGTTGGTGTTTCTGCTACTGATGTTTCTTTTTCTGGTAGGGCGGGGAGAAAAATGATGATGATCAGTGGTGCAATAGAATGAACCGTAATCATAGAATTTAAATCTGGGTTTGATCATTTTAATGGTTCTTGACATAACAAGAAACGGAAGTTACACGAGACAGTTGTAATAATAAATTTGATTAAAAATGAAAAAATAATTAAAGTTTACCGGTTTATTATAACCAAGTCAAAGGTAATCTTTGTGGTCAAAGGTCATTTTGACCATTATGTTTACAAAGTATGAAGTCAGTGAATCTTTACTTCAAGTTTTGAAGTTCATCTACCATTATATTAGTAATTCTGTAGTTCGTATACCTTGGACATTTTAAGCCTTTGTTTCGTCCTCGTAGTTTTCTCCCAAATGACAGACCTCATTTGTTGTCCATCGTTAATTATTAACATTTATTCTTGTTTCTAGTGCGGCCGTGTTTTATACTTTTATGTGACACTTGAGATCATATACAATCAAATTTTATTGCGGACTTAATTTGTATACTCTTGTTGGAATAGGTGAACTGGTGACAACGGAGGAAGCCCGAAGAAGACAAAAAATCTACGACGAGCTATCATCTCAAAGTCAATTCTCACCCGCACTTTTGGTTGTGAGGGAGCATCTTCCGTCTGGAAAGGCTTGCTTGAGGGTGAATATCGATGCCACAAGAATCGGAAACATTGCACGATTCATCAACCATTCATGCGATGGAGGCAACTTGTCAACAATACTAGTAAGAAGCTCAGGAGCTCTATTGCCACGCCTTTGTTTCTTTGCTTCTAAAGACATTCAAGGAGGGGAAGAGCTTACCTTCAGCTATGGGGAAACCAGAGTGAATCCCAATGGCTTGCAATGTTTTTGTGGCTGCTCTACTTGTTTCGGAACATTGCCCTCTGAGAATACATAATTGTCGGGAAAATGACAGTCTTGAACTCACATTCGGATAAGCTTTATCTTCAAGCAGCAGATTTACTAACAGGAATCGTAAAAAGATGAATATGAGGCTTGTAATGGTGGACTAACTACCTACTTTTTTTGGTAAAGTAGGCTGTTAGTTTTGTTTGGAGAACAAGAAAAAATCATACTGCAAAATGCAGTATATTTTGGTGCTTGAAAGAACATTTTATTTGAGAGCTATTGGTGCCTATTTATAGGCTTTCAAGATCGAATATCATATAAAATAAATAATTAATGGATTATGGTCTGAAATCAAATAAATTAAATCTAATTCTAACAAATTAAATAAAATCTAATGACACTGATTTGGTAGTCATTTTTCAACATAACCGGAAAACAGAAACCTCTTATGATGTTCTATGAGCGACATGGCTGAGTAGTTTGATTATAAGCTTTTTCAGCAATGCCCAGAAATGTTGATTTAATAGATTTATTGAGCAAGTCAAGTAGATTGGTAAAAACAAATATAGCAACTAAGATGTGAATAAATATTGTCAAGTAAATCATTTAAAGAAACACAGTTTTCCATTGGAGTTTTGTTTAGGAATATTGGAAAGCATAATCGAGTTTTAAGAAATTTACTAGGTTGATAGTTACATATTAAAAATGAAAGCCTTGCGTGTATTGAAGGGCGAGGTGTAAATGCGGAGGATTTATAGGCGAACCCGGAGAAAGTTCACATCCATCTTGAACTTGAGCAGCAAATTGCAAGTTCCATAGAACATCCTCCATTGATGGTCTTTCTTCTGCTTTCTTTACTAGACACTTGCAGCAAACTTCCATCACTGTCTTTAATGATTGATCCGAATATTCCTTTTGGACAACTCCATCCACCACGCTCCTTCGAGCAGTCTCATCACCCGTGATGCTTGATTGTTGTATCTGTTGAGTAAAAGCATAATTCATTTTATAGCTGGCTTATCCTCGTTATCATTTATTTTCAACTTAATGCATCAACTGTCCCTGAACTTGTCCAAAAATGTCAGTTGTCACCCTCAACTTTCAAAAGTTTCAAATACTCCCGTGAACACTGGTTTACCTCATTAATGTCACATGTCAGATTATGGTTGGGGTGAGAAATAAGAAAAAATGTCATCTTTAAAAAGTCAAACCAATTATAAACTGATACGTGGTATTAAAGGGGTAAACTGGTGCATTTTAAAAAAGTTCGGGAATGTGGTATCCGACACATTTGAAAGTTCAGGTAAAAAGTGACTATTTTGGACAAGTCGAGGTGATAGATGCATTAGCCTTTACTTTATCATCGCAAATGTGAAAGGTGCATTCGAAACAAATTGCGTCTAAAACAAAATAAGACAATAGGACCGACTGGTGTCGTTTTACCTCATCTTTTAGAAGTTCCATTTCATTAGCGGAGTTTATGGGTCTCCCCACAATGATTTCGAGTAATATTACTCCAAAGTCATAAACATCATTCTTCTCTTCAACCCTTTTCCTATTCAAAGAGTGACATTCGGACAAAAGTTAGCGAGATTAGCAACTCAAAGACTTCATTCATACATTTCGAATAAGCTAGTGCTAACCTTTCAGCAGAACTAGCATCTTTGGAGCTGTTCGCAGCTGCTCTAGATCCAACCTGAAAGTTTAAGTTGAGTTGGGTTGAACACTAACTTTATGTTTTGACTGAACCGAACAAAACATAAGAATCAATACCTTGCCCGTGTATTCTGCTAATAAAGGCAGATTATAACTACGAATCTTTGCCACGAGGTTATGATCCAGCAAAACATCTGTTATTTTAAGATTGTTCAAGTATACACCCGGAACTATCCCAGTATGCAAAAACTGGATTCCCTTTGCTACTCCTATTGCAGCTGCTATTTGTTGCCTCCAGTTTAGTTTCCGTCTCGTCAGTCCCTCTGCCACAAGATGAAAAACTTAAACCAAAATCGAGGAAAACAGAAACAAATTAAGATATACAATGCCATTGTTATGCCAATGTGGTAAGATGCAGCTTTTAAGTAGCACATAAACAAACTAAGATGTACACTTTTTACCATCACCACCTGAAATCCAGCTTCTTAGGGTGCCATTAGGAACATATTCGAATACCAGAAATATTCTGCTGACACTTGAATCATCCAAGTAGCATTCAAAGCAATGCCCAAGAGCACTGACCAAATGTGGATGTCGAAGTTTCGATATCAGCTCGATATGGTGCATAAACTTTTGAGTGCTGTAGCTTCGTTTCATTTTCAGGCATCGAATGGCAACCGAAGAACCATTCTTAAGCCAACCCTTGTACATCTAAAAGCAAGAAACCAATTTCAAAATAAAAATAAAAATGAAATTCATATGCCAAGCATATATAGTACTACCTGCCCTTGAGATCCTTCCCCCATGAAAGTAGAAGTATCGAAGTTGTTGGTAGCCTCCTCAAGCTCTTCGAGAGAAAATGTTCGGTAAGCTGGGATACCAAGTGGGCCCATCTTCATTGTTTGAGATATATATCTTGCATCTGATAGCAGTTTCGAGGGGTACCCAATCGAGGCATTCTCCGAAATTAGTCTTGTTGTTGGTCTTTTGATTGTCTTTCTTGCATTCATTTTTCTAACAATCAAGATTATCAGACCCACAAGCGCTATTCCTCCAATGAACCCTCCAATTACACCAGAAGCTATCACTTTAGCAGATTCTCTCCCTTTTTTTCGCCTCGGCAAGATTCCCACTGCTAATGCTTCATTTCGACAGAAAGATACTGGATTTTGTTTCTGATCCCTATTTGCAAGACAATTCCCGGAGTACTGAACTTTTTCCTTGGAGTCTGAGTTAAGACAAAGGGGCAAGTGCCCTGATATGAGATTCGAGGACAAATCGATAAATTCAAGGTCAGGACTACACGATTGGTTTTCGAAAAGCATTCCAGTGAACTTGTTGTCTGCGATATTCAAGTAAGTAACCGAAGGCAATGCTAACAACATTGCTGGAAATGGACCGACAAATTTATTATGCGAAAGGTCTAGCCTTTGAAGCTGATAGAATGAGCTAACTCCAGGTGGGAGGGAATCCCGAAATTTGTTCTTGCTGAGTACTAAAGTAACCAATTTGTTTCCAAGTTGTGGAAATTGAGGTCCAAAATCGTTGTCTTCCAAGTCGAACACTTGAAGATTTATCAAGCTACTAAAATCAGGAACTTCTCCATTAAAGTAGTTATGAGAAAGCGAAACAACTCTAAGATTCTCCAAGTTACTCAATGAACTCGGCAAGGTCCCATTGAACATATTTTTCCTCAAACTCAGAACGGACAACAGAGAAAACGAACTGAGCCAACTCGGTAACTCTCCGGAAAACATGTTATCATCCAGTATGAGCGCTTGAAGACTAGTTAGTGATGAAATATCTTCGGGGATGGAATCATACATGAAATTTGAGCTTATGTTAAGCACCTCGAGGGATGATAATTGAGCGATCTTACCAGGCAATGGACCCCATAAGCCAAGAGAAACCATTGTGAGTACTTTTAAATTTGGAAGTGTAACAAGTGTAGTGAAAAGTGAATCAATAGAAAAGTTCTTAGGCAACACTTGAGTTCCGGTGTTGCCAATGATGTGAAGCTGTGTAATGCTATCTTCATAGCAAACCACAGTAACAGATGGACTCGGTTCAAAATTGCAGAAATCGGTAGAGCTATTCCAACCATTCAAAACATTAGGGTAGTTCAAAATCCGCTGAAATCTTAAAAGGGTTTCACTCTCACAGGATTGCAGTTGGTGTGAGTGGTTTGCTGAAACCAAAACAAAGAAGAACGCAAGGATTGCAGAGTATTGAAATGGATTTGCCATTGTTGATTGATTGTACGTATTATATACACAGGAAAAGAATCAACTGCAAAGCCCCCATAAAGAAAAAAACATTAGAATCTAGTTTGTTTCAATTGCAAGTGCTGAAGGTTAAATATTTATTTAGAAATGGACAATTCAGCATAAAATTGGTATTGAATGCAAGCTATTTCAGTTAGAAGATAAATGGGTGTATAAATGTTACCTCAAATTAATGACTCGTCCTGTTTATTAGAAACATAAAGCAAAAAACTAAACCCACAAGTTTGAGCTCAAGTTAAGCTGTAGTAGAGAATCAATATAACCTTTCTGTCTAACGATTATGGCTTCCAAATGAAGAAATAATCCAGAATCTTCAGACAAGCATCAAAACCCAGTTGAAATTTTGCAATTTTACTTACAATATACACTTTGACAAGAGAAAAAATCCAATAAAGAAAATAACTTTTCCAATCTAGAAAGAAAACCCAGGTTCACCAATTTTAGTTGAAAGAAAAAACCAGAGAGCCCCAATTGATAAAAGAAAGATGTGATGGAGGATGTTCCAAAGGGGAGGTTCTGACACAGAAACAGTGAATTTATAGGCACAAGGACAAATAAATAACACGGGTTGGAAATAATAATAGAAAAAATTAGCAGAGAATCAAACACAGAGTGTGACCTGGAATTACCAAATGGACCACTCCCTCCCTCTTTGCTTTCTTTTTCACGAAATTTAAAAAAGCTAAATACTGTGAATTATTTATAATTTCATGACTGAGTTTGCATGTGGTTCTTCTTTTGAAGGTATAAAGAAGAGGATGCTATGAAAAAGAAGTTGAACAGAAAAAGAAAAAAGAAAGATTCTTTGGAGAGTAGAGAGAGTGAAATGGAAGCTTAAATGAAATGGGTGAATTGAAATAATGAAATGGCAGTCACTAGTGTCTGTCCGTGATCCCATCCGAAGAGATAAGCCAGCCAGAGATGAGTTGAAGTGTTTTAAAATAAGGGTAGAGTTGAATGTCTGTGTGGTGAGCTTTTGCTTTCTTACTTTTTTAAAAGGAAGCAAATGGGTCCCTACTTCTTGTCTACATTTGTAATTTGTCCCGTTCTTTGCCGCCTTTAGCTTCTTTGATCCATGAAAATTGTTCGGAAGATGTGATAAATTTCCTTGCTGCCTATAACGTATTTTGATATCAAGGTACATCGGATTCCAACCCTATACAAGCTTAGTTAGTACAAGAAAGGTTCATAAATATCAACCATCTATTCTTTCTATAAAGGATGACAAATCCCTAAAAATATAACTAATTTTACACTCATTCTACGTTCATTATTTCTCATGTCTCGTACTGTTCGCAAGGTTTTGGTTATACTCATTCCGAAAGGCTTATCCTCGGTAACAGTGCCAAAAACCTTGTTCCCCACTTTTTCACTAATAAAATAAAAGTTCTAAATATGAACAGGTGTTGCAATACCGATTATCAAATAGAAAAATGATGATAACTGCAAGTATACAGTTGCGATGGAGTTTTAAAAAATATCAATCCCACGGGAAAGGAATTCGGTTCTAAGGAACAAATAGAGTTACGGAAAAAAAGAAATAAGATAAATTGTTGGGTTGGGATGATAGACTGATGAATAGACAGATGCATGAACAGATTAGAGAAGATGTAAACTATATAGATATTCACTAAGAACAAGTATAGTAGAGAAAAACATGCAAAGTAATCAAAGTTGTTTTAAACACTAGATAACTTCAATAAACTCGGTTCTAGACGCTCAAATATTCAATAATTCACCGTAGAGCAACACATGAAATGACTTTTATAAATCTAGGGTAAACGAATTATGACACTTATAAGAACCTAGATAACAATAATGCTATGCTTAGTACAGGTCGCTCTCACATAAACATATTTAGCAAGTTACCACTCCAAAAATATTGGCTCACTAAACAGCGTTATAATCACAGATCCAGTGATTATACACAATCTTGTTAACCCCAAAACCACTCTTAAAGTTAACTCGAAAGCATATAATTGATTAATATAAATGACGCGAGACGAAATACTCGTTATGGCACATAGACATATCATAAACTTCGAAATAAAAAGTATAAGTAGAAAACAAAGTAAAGTTGTAAGGTATGCAAGTGAAAGCTAAAGTTGATCAAATCCTATCTACTCTTTTAATGAGAGTCGTCAATTCCTGCAATTCTTGCATCTACTTTGAATTTGGTCTCGATTCGTACAGAACCTCCGGTAGGATGCTATTCTTTGTAAATATAGAACAAATGAATGTTGAAGAACAGAAACTTATATTGATAAGTGCTTCACAATTACACTCATACAATAATCACTCGAATATGTGGAGAAATCTAGTGATCGATACAAGAATCGAATCACTTATACATTTTTCTCACTAACACTTTGAACTAGGGAAATCTATGCAATTTTCAATCTCTATCACGTTATGCAATGCTACTATTCATTGCCCATGCATATTTTCTTCCCATGAAAATGGTTGGGTTTAAATCTTATTTATAGAGTGCGAAGGGTTGCGTCTATCCAAACAAAGAGTCGTGTCCATTGGTGAAGAGTTGCATCACTTCATTGTGATTGGTTGCAAAGTTTTATCCTCATCTTCAATGGATAGGCACCTTTTCATGATTGGATTGCTTCCAAAAGGTGTCTTTTCATTTGACAGTTGGTGGCGGTTGATCGTTTTTATCCGGCGGTTGGTAGTTGAGAAGAGTTGACAAAAAAAAGTCACAAGTTACGAGCGTGACTTACATGTCGCGATCGTGAACATTGGTTTTTAACTTTCTGCTTTTGAAGAATGACAAGTTGCGATCGTGAATGGGTGTTACGATCGTGAAATATGCTTTTCTTCATGATTCTTCTTTGCAACTTTGCCAATCTTTGATAACTTTGATTCTAAGCCAATTCCTGGTGCTCCACGCATTTTTTTGCACATTTTTCACTCTTTTTAGGTATAATTCCATCTTTGATCATTTTACTCCCAAGATTCATCTAGTTTCTGCACTTGCATAAAAAACAACTATATACCGCGTGAAATCTTTTATATGAAGTATAAAATGACTTTAAATCATATCGATTTATGATTAAAAATATCAAGATAGTAAGTGTAATTATACACTTATCACACCCCCACACTTAACTTTTGCATTGTCCACAAGGTAAACACAACAGAAGTGTAAAAAATAGTAATTCTAGTTCGTACCTCATTTGGTGAAAGACTATTGTAGTGAGTACCACATTCCCACGTTGCATAAAGTTCAAGTAAAAGTTTAGAATTTGCCACAAATTAGTAATGTGCAATTTATATAGGTTAGTTACATACCTTTGCTCTTAATGGAGGGCCAACCGAATTGCATCTTCATATAAGCGTTATATGCTTACTCGAATATTCCCTTCTCTAAAGTATAGTATAAACTCCTCCCATGAGTTGAATTTCTCTCTAGGATTATATCTGTACAGAAGTTGATTTTTTTCTCCCAAAATAATTTTGTAGATTTTATTTGCACCTCCAACTCTAGCCTTTTTATGTGTAGTAAGGCTAGTGATGGATTCTAACATATACATCGGAAACTTTGGCATTAATTGTGAAACTACGTACTCTAATATAATTAAATCTTTCATCGACACTTTAGTAGTTTCGTGTCGGAAGAAAAGACTTTGAGAAATGAACTTGTGAAGATAAAGAAGACTGTTGCTTCGAATGTTCTTGTTGGATGAGTTTTTGACATTGTATCGATCCAATCCCGTTAACTCAGTCCAAACACTCGTTAAATCATAATCTTCTTCCTTTTTTATTTCTTCATAGGTTTCTCCTAAACCAAACCACTTTATCAAATCCATTAAAGTAAACTTATATTCTTCCCCTCCATTCCTAAATTTTCTTTTCAAGAAATTCCCATCCTCTTGAACAGTCACCAAAATCTCAAGAACCCATTCCTCCTTAAACGGGGAAATGCATATTTACAAAGCTTCCCAATCCAAATAGCGAGAAGTATTCCTTTACTTCTGCATGAATTCTAGCATCAATAGCAAAAGTAGGATCATAGAAAAGTGTACCTTGGATATCAAAGTTCGTCATCCTTATGTATGGCTCAACTTCTTCATCACTGTAGATGGGAAAAGGATATCCATATTTGGTTTGTTGATTAACCAACTTATTCTTTCCCTTGGTTGCTGCTGATTTCTTGGGAGCCATTGAAATTGAATTCAAGAGTTGAAAGAAAGGTTTGTGTTTGATTTGGGAAAAACAGAGAAAATTGTTTGCAAGAGATTGTAGTTGTGTAAAAGAGTGATTGATTTGTGAAAATCAATTAGGAAAATAGTTAT
>CATIWQ010850314.1:0-10925 GCA_949673415.1 Euphorbia schlechtendalii | reverse complement strand
TATTTAGCTAGTCAAGCTAGCCAATTAACTATTTTCTTATCCATATTGGTATTTGTTTAGGTCAGGACACAGCTAAAGTACAGGGCTCCCTTCAATCCAATTTAAGTAGCTCATAAATGAAGTTTTAAAATTATTTTTTTTAAAAAAATTAGAGCATTCTGGACAGTTCTCTCTTAAGAACAGTCCGGAACGCTACTTATTCCGGATGGTTTGCTCTTAAGAACTGTCCGGAATGCTACTTTTCCGGATAGTTCTCTCTTAAGAACAGTCCGGAATGCTACTTTTCTAGACGGTTCTGAACCGTCCGCATTACTTCTGATCAATGGCATCGCGGCTTGTGTGGATGGTTCAGAACCATCCGGAAAAGTAAAAAACAACCATTGACAAAAACCTATTCTGCACTAGTGTACCTTCCCGAGGTGATGCTTGAGTTGCTTTCCAAGATTAATGTTAATAGTTGACAAGGCTAACTTCCAAGACTAATGTACCCAGTTGCCTTCCCGAGATGATCCTTAACAAGGTTGACTTCTAGGATTAATGTACTCAGTTACCTTCCTGAGGTGATGCTTGAGTTGCTTTCCAGGAATAATGTTATTACCTGACGAGATTTACTTCTAGGATTAATGTACCCAGTTTCCTACCCGAGGTAATGCTTGAGTTACTTTCTAGGATTAATGTTCCTAGTTGACGATGTTGACTGCCAAGATTAATATACCCAATTACCTTTTCGAGGTAATGCTTGAGTTGCTTTCCAAGATTAATGTTCCTCGCTGACGAGGTTGACTTCAAGGATTAATGAACCCAGTTGTCTTCCCAAGGTGATTCTTGAGTTGCTCTTTAGGATTAATATTCCTAATTAATGAGGTTGACTTCCAAGATTAATGTACTTAGTTACCTTCCCGAGGTGATGCTTATGTTCCTTCCCAAGATTAATGTTCTTAGCTAATGAGGTTGACTTCTAAGATTAATGTACCTAGTTGCCTTCCCGAGGTGATGCTTGAGTTTCTTCTAAGGATTAATTCCTAGTTGATGAGGTTGACTTCCAGGATTAATGTACCTAGTTGCCTTCCCGAAGTGATGCTTGAGTTGCTTCCTAGTATTAATGTTCCCAATTGATTATGTTGACTTCCACGATTAATGTACCCAGTTTCTTTCCTGAGGTTATGCTTGAGTTGCCTCCCATGATTTATGTTCTTAGCTGATGAGGTTGACTTCCAATTACTATACCCAATTGCCTTCTCGAGGTGATGCTTGATTTTCTTCCCTGGATTAATGTCCTAGCTGATGAGGTTGACTTCCAAGATTTATGTACCCCATTACCTTCCCGAGGTGGAGCTTGAGTTGCTTTCCAGAGTTAATGTTATTCACTTCTAGGATTAATGTACCCATTTACCTTCCCAAGGTGATGTTTAAGTTGCTTCCCAAGATTAATGTTCCTTGCTGATGAGGTTGACTTCCAGAATTAATGTACCTAGTTACCTTCCCAAGGTGATGCTTGAGGTTCTTCTTAAGATTAATGTTCCTAGATGATTATGTCAACTTCAAGATTAATTTACTTAGTTGTGATCCTAAGGTGATGCTAGTTTGGTTGGTTTGAAAACTTGAAATGCAATATAGTTGTTTTGAAGTTAGTAGTGTAGATGAGCACATTTTACGCTTTTTCCCCTTCAATCAAGAATTAAAATAGTGAGAAATTAATTGAGTCGAAGAAATTTTGCTTGCTCCAAAAATACTGTGGAGGCACCTATAAAGGGGTTGAATTTTCCCCTAGCGAGGATCTATCTTTGACTGTTGGTAGAGATGTAGTTCCCTTGGAGTTGTAATTTCTTAGGAGAAAATTTTGGAAAGTGTACATTGAGTGAGCGAATGGATATGTGATTATTTGTGGAAAAATGAGATAAAGAGGATTTTATAATGCTTTGATCTCCAAAATATGGTTTGGGGAGATTGATGCGGTTTTAATTTTCAAAATGTGATTTGAAAAATTGATTTAATTCCCAAAATGTGACTGCAAAAAAAATCTTAATGTAAGAAAAAAATTATTATAAAGTTAGTAATGTGTAAAGGTGTGTTTTAACTCCTTTATTGGCTTTGCTGAAGCAAAATATTTGCCTCTTCAATCAAGAGTTAAAACATGAATAAAGTTGGTTAAGTGAGAGAATTCATCCTTGTTCGAGATATTTATCGAGGTAGAGCTTCCCTCTGCACAAATTGTTGATTTCTAAAATGTGATGTGATAAGACAATGGAACGGCTAGATGAAGTCACACTAAGGGAGTGACGTGGCAAGGTAAAGCCACGATAGGATAGAGGCGTGACAAGATCCTGCGATAAATTATTCACACATATATGTGCATGCGAATGAACTAATTTGAATGCTCACATGCATGTTATGTAATTGGTTAGCTAATTGTTTTGCATGAATTCTTGTATGAGTAAATGACTATGCATGAGATGTAATATTTCTTTGGTTTCTTTTGCTTGTCTAGCTGATGCTCTTGTGGCGACTAGGCAATATTTAGTGATTGATGTGGGATTCTTTTAGATTAGTGACAAGGATGAACTTCAGTCCGAGATAAAATTTTAATTGAGGTTGGACCAAAGCTTAATTTGAAGCTTGAATCTTGTCTTGGGTAGATATGATGAGTTTTCGAACTTTTCGCACTCAAATCCCTCTTGGGTATAGCACCAATGATGCTAACATTGGTCTCGACTTGATCCATTGTTTATCGAAGCTTGTGAGTTACTCCCCATTATGATGATCATTTTTGCGAAGAAAGATCGACGATATTTTCCCTTTGCCACCAAGATAGATAAATGATGTCCTCTACCATCTTAAAAAGATGTGATGAATTTAATGCTTTTATTATTATTTTCTTTTATTTTTGTTCTAATATTTTCATACACTACCCTTGCGGGTTTTCAATCTATCAAACATTGTCTTAATTTTTTCCTGGAATCCCCTTTCAAGTTTTCAATCTAATAGACTCATTTTTTTATTTCTTCTTTTTTTGTGATTGCTTTACTCGAGTTGTTTCTCAACACAACACACATGTATCCAATTGTGAATATACATGTAACGATTCAACAATAATGACATTTCCACGAATGAAAATAACTAAGGTACAAAAGTATCCAATGATTTAACCCCTGTTGCCAACCTACCCTTTTGGGATTTTAAGTTGGCAACTGAAAATTTTCTCTCGTTGTCCTAATTCTTACCCAAAGTGCTCTTTTCGGGTTTTCACTTTGATGGACTATTCAACAAAAAAATATCCTAATTTTTTCTCAACTGTATGAAGAAAGACAGTTGACAGGCTTCCTATATAATCTCTTTTTTTATTGTGCTGCTTTTCAAAATTTAATTCTTTAACCTAAACGTGATAACGTTTAAGCCAATCCTAATTGATTGGGTTCACAAACACATTGTCGTCTATGTCCATCACCTCGACTACTCCTTTTCCGAGAATCTTGTTGATCGTGAATGAGCATTCCCTATTAGGTCTGAACCTTCCTTTAGCATCAACATTAAAGGGTTTGAGCTACTTTAAAACTAAGTCTTCTACTTTCAAGGGCTACTTCTAGTGCTTGACTTTGCTACTGTAAGCTCTGGCCATGTGTTGCTGATACATCTAAAGATGGTCAAGGGCTTTCAAAGGATGTTCCTCGATTGTGTTTAGCTACTCAAACCTGGCTTTTACCTAATCCAACTCTTTCAATCTCGCTTCATGGCTACCTTTAGGGACCTGACTTTGGTTTCTACTAGGAGAATCTCTTTTATCCCCGTAGACTAGAAAGAAGGGAGCTTGATCTATTAGAGTGCGCACACTGGTTTTGTACCCCCAAAGTGCGAATATAAGCTTATCTGCCCAATCATGGTAAGTTATCAACATTTTGGATAAGAATTTCTTGATTGATTTATTTGTTGCTTCCACTACCTTGTTGGCTTGAGGTATATAGGGGAAGAGTAATGATGATTGATGCCATATTTCTTAGTTAAATCAAGCTTTGCTTCTTGAAAGTGAATTGTATTATCAGACATAATATGGTGAGGATAGTGCGTAAAGATATACTTCTCAATGAACATGGCCATTTTCTTTGCGGTTATGTTGTGAATGATTCAGCCTTTATCCATTTGAAGAAGTAGTGGACTGCCACAATGATATATCAATGCCTATAATTTGAAAAGGGGTGGATCCCACCAATGATATCAATCCTCCATGCCAAGAATGGCTAAGGAGTTGAAAGACTGGGGAGATTTGACGAAGGTAAATGGCTAATGTCCCTGTATATTTGGCATTCATAGCACTTCTTTGTTTAGGAGATATAATTGGCTATCATTATAGTCCAAAAATAACCCCATCGCTGAATCTTCTTCGCTAAGGCCAAGCCATTCATGTGAGGGATGCAATCTCCCCCATGGATACAATTCATAACTAAAGAAGCTTCCTTTTTCAAAATATAATGCAGAACCAAGCTATCACTAATGAACCTAAAGAGATCATCCCCTATAATTTTGAATTGAGTAGCCATCCAACGTAGAGATAAACATTTTGAGTTTGTTGCCCCTAGTGGGAATTCTCCATATTGGATCAAACTGACTAAGTCTCGATACCAATAAGTCTCATTCGTACTAATAGCGGCTGAGATGGCACGATAATAAAATGGCTCCTTGGATGACTGAAGGACCATGGGCTGGGTTTGAGGACTTTCCCATATAGAGGCTAGAGTAGCCAAGGAATCTGCCATTTGATTTTCATTCCAGGGAACACACTGAAATAGACATTTCTTAAATTTTGCGGCCAACTCCCAAACTGAGTCAAGATAGGGTCGAAGAGACTCTTCCTTGATTTCCCAATCTCCGATCACTTGCCGAATGATTAGGGTGGAATCATTAGTGATAATTACTTACAATGCCCCAACATTTCTCAAAGCTTGCATACCAAAGAGGCATGCCTCATATTATACCCCATTATTAGTGATGGGAAATTCAAGGCGCTTAGAGAGCGGGATGACCTCATTCTGCGATGTCACTTGGATAACTCTGAGACCTACCCCTTTGACGATTCATAGCCCCAACAAAGAATATTTTCCACTCTTCATTCACTGACTTTACGACCACTAGCTGCTCATCGTGAAAGTCTAAGTTCTCCACATAGTTAGAGTCTAGGGCTCGATTGGTGAGTAATTCGGTGACTGCATTTCCCTTTAATCACCTTCTTTGTGACATATCCAATGTCAAATTCGAAGAGAGGAGAAACCAAAGAGAGAGAGATTACTGGTTAATGTAGGGGACTGGTATAAATATATCATCGAATTGATCTTAGCCACAACTTGGATTCTATATGACTGGAAGTAGTGCCTGATCTTCTTAGTGAGCCAGACCATTATCGCGCAATTATTCTCAACAGTTGTGTATCGGCTTTCAAACTCAAGAAGCTTCTTGCTAAGATATTAGATTTATTGCTCACGCTTATCATCTTACTCCTAGACAAGCATTACCCCTATTGAGTACCCTTTGATAGCCAAATAGAGTAACAAATGTTTTCCGGGAGTCAACGGCTTTAGAATATGAGAATTGATGAAATGAGTCTTGATTCTGTCAAAAAGCAACTGACACTAATCATTCCAAACGATTGGATACTTCTTCTTCAACAACTCAATTATTGGCTCGTGGATGGAGCAAAGATATCACAACCTCGAGGGACTTTGGCTTCAAGATGTTTCACTAATTCTACATGTTTCCAATACAATCGATGAAATTTTCACTTCACCAGTCTAAACTTCGGATCAATAGGAATTCTGCACTCTACAATAGCTCTGGCAACGCCTGACATGTCTTCATAAGACAAGGAAAAAGTGCACATGAGGTTTTAATCTCTCTAATATCTAAGCACGTGACAGGTCTAAGCACATTTTAATCTCTCTTTTTTTACCAGGGTTTAAATCATTGGATATAGTTACCTTATTAGGCGATTCATTTGTACCCAAGTTAACTTCATGTAAAAACATGTCATGTATGCTAAAAATATTATATGTAGACTCGATATTCTGGTGTCTTAGGCATAAAGGAACCACACCAATCCATCCCGAACTTGGAGGTTAAACTCTACTGCGGTGAAGAAAGTGTAGGGGAGGTCTTGTGGAAAATAGCTCAACGCCTATAAATGCATGGTGTCATTAAGCGAAACATCAAACAAGTAATAAAAGTCCAGATATTTTATTATAGTAAAAGGTCTTACATATAGAGTTTACTAGAATAAAAATAAATTACATCATTATAATTTATACTTCCTCCATAAATGGAGGGTCTACCTCGGTGATGGCAGTTGTTGCAAAGAGATTGGTACAGGCATTGATGATCGGAGTAGGAGTGACGATCTTGTGTGAAGGATCATCATAACGAGGATTGGTGATATGCGTGGTGACCATTGAGATGTCGCAAGTTGAGGTAGTGAGGTTGACAGGAGTAGGGGAGATAACCATGATAGTAGAGGCGTGAATAACAAGAGTAGGATTAATAGTGAAGATAGTGGCGGCATCAATATTGCTTGAGGTAGACCCTTTAGACACCATCCAAGACTGGCCCTTATGATCTACGGGTTCAAATTGCCCCTTGTGTAACTCTTGGTTGCAATTGTGCTCACAATCCATGTCATGAAATATAGATACCTAGTGCTCATTGTGTTTGTGATAAGGAGCGAAACCCAATCCTACATGAGGTATGAGGAACTAGGGCTTTTTAGCTCTCAACATACCTTGGTGATGTTTGCCAATGTCTTTCTCAAGGGCATGCCCATGAAAATCCATCATCTTGCCCACATTGTTTCAAGATTGATCATACTCAGCTAATATCTTCTCTTCTCTTACCCTTTTCAATCGGTGAAACACATACTCTAGGGGTATGCATGTTAGATATAATGCATGCCCTAGAGGCAATTAGGGTAATATATCTTTATTAAGTATAATGTACAAACCATTTTCCAATTTTTTTTATCAATAATAAAGGCATCTTTGTTGTTTATCAATGATTATTTAAATTATGTATCTTGCTGGTATCATATATATGTGCTATTATATATGCTCATTGATAAGACAAAGTCCATGAATACTTCATAACTTGAATGTCTGAAGACATAGCGGGAGCTATGTGGTGTAAGAACTGCACACACATGTTACTATGAATATTCTAAATATCGATAGTCATAGTTTTACTCTGATTGGACCTCAATGAAGCGGATAGACTAGCATGTGTAGACTTACTCCTTGGATTAGATCTAAGTAGCGGAACTCATGAGCTAAAGGTGGTACCTTGAGTTAATACATGAATGTATTCGGGTAATACATTGGAGACTGATATAAGACTAGCACTTAGAAATAACTATATCCATGTGTTGGTGTCATGTCTTATTGTAGTGATAGTACAAGTATAATCAAACCTGAGATACTAGTTACCTTGTGTAGGAGTTTTTATACTTTGGGTTATACTTATTCATATCTTGGTGATCAGGATGATTTGGGTGATTACGGGTATAGTGATGATCACTCATTGGTAAGTCGAGTAGTCAAGATGGGATCCATCGCTCTTAATGTAGTGATATAATTAGAGTTATACCTTAAGGCCTCTTGTTGAAGTGACACACTAGTAAGCCTTTGATCAGAGTATAAGATTGATAAAATGGGTTTCTAGTCAATCTTGATACATTATGGTGAGTGTTGTTCTTCGTAAACAAGTCTAACTCTAGGATAGCTATGGCTATTACATGTGCTAACACTTAATCTGAGCTCAATTAACTAGATGATACTTAACCTAATGGAAGGAGTATATTGTATTGGTTACTATTGTAAAATCAGAATTAAGTCATAAGCACGTGATGTTTCGAGTATCGGGGGATCATACACCTTTACTAGAAAGCCCATTTAATCTTCAAGAGTTATCGGATTACATATCGGTTTGGAACATTGAGCCTAAAGGTTTCCGGATGGGAAGCTAAGATTAGGTTAACCTCTAGCAGCTCTATATTTCAGGATCCTATGAGGTCACAAACTTTGGGACTTTATCGGACTAAGTAAAGAACTTTAAGATTGGGTCTATGCTGAGAATATTAAGAAAGTCAAAATCGTTGGATGAATTATTAATTGGTTGGATGAAATAATAATTAAAGATTTTAAGGAGGGTTTTTGGAAAAATTGCAAAGGGGCGAGCAAGGGAATTTTTTCCATTGTGAGTGGGCCCTATGAACATGGGATGTTCACGGATGGGGCCCCCACAGCTGCCTCTCAAGAAAATTAGCTCGTGGGCGGATAGCATGTGCTAGCACAAGGCCAGAACATGGTGGTGGGCTATAGGCCTACTAGTGCTGCTGAGTAACGCTTGAGTGGGCCTCCAGCTCAGGCTGACAAACTATGGTCAGCAAGCCTAGCTTGCGAGATAGCTTGCAAGCCAGGCTTGCAAGATAGGGCAATCCCATTAGGGCTTGCCTTGTGGTAGCCGCACATCCTGCATATGCGGGCTATGCATGCAGGTTTACTGGTGCAGAGCTGGAGCTCCATACGGTTGCCTACGTTTGGGATATCCCACAATCCCCTCCCACTATAAATAGTGGTCCACCCTCTCATTTGAATTCACTTCAGCTCAACCTTTCCTTCTAAGTTTTGACATCTTTCTTCACGAGCTTTTGTGAGATCCTCCACGAATTTCTCTGTTTTGTAAGAATTCTTTTGAAAGCTCATTCACATTTTGGAAAGAGCCTTCTAAGTTATATTTCAGGTTGGTCTTCAAGTGGTCTAGCAGTTGCTGTTAACCAACAAGTTCTTCCTCTACAAGAGGTTTGGTCGGTCGAGATCTATGTGGATTAATCATAGAGGCTGTCCTATTTTGGATGCTAGTGCTAATGGAGTGTTATCCAGTTATTCTAAGGTAGCGCCACACCGATGGGAAAGGTACGTATCAACTGGTAATGCTCTTAACAAAGATGCTATGTTTCTTTTGTTAAGTTTTATAAACATGTGAGCATCTATGGAGTGTTTGAACTTAGATTATATCAACCATGGCATGCTTAGGAGTTCTTTTAGGGCTAATTTAAAGTTTTGAAATACCACTATGCAAGTTAGCATGTTCAATTACTCCGTTAATTAACCATTAGTGGTATCAGATCCTACCTTATGTTATGCATGATTGATGATAACATGTTGAAATGATATTCTCTATGAATTGATTAAAGTATGATATGCATGACTTAAATTTCAATTCATGTTATAAAAAATGATTTGAAAACTAGTGTGAGCGGGCGACATGGAGCTATGGGCCAAGAGCACATGAAGAATGAGAGGCGCGGTCCACTAAGTTGTTATGTAAAAAGGTGCGCCGGGTCGGGGACCCGGGAAAAAGGTTGAAAGAGAAAGCGAAAAACATTTTAGATCGGTTCAAACCTGAATCCTCCATCTCTTAGTATTGAGTCGCCACCTTGATTAGCTCTTTCCAGGAATTAGAGTCCTGTGAGGCTTAATGTCCGGGGGATGGCCCACCAAGACATAGAGATTCGGGTCAGGGATAAGTTGCTTATTTCTTAAGTGATCACATTATATTACATCTACAGAAAACCATATTTTCTTAACTGCGCATATTCGCACTTAGGTCATTTTTCGAGTTTACATGCATGATTCATGTATAGAAAAAGAAGTAAATCCATCCACAAAACAGTAAGTAAATGCGGAAAATAAAGTTACAAGACTTTCAAAAATCGGGGGATGCAACCGCCCGCTACCCTATTAATTACATTTCCTTGAAAATATGTGCAATACTTGAAGGAAAAAATAAAAGCCTAAACATACATCTAACCTGCATCCACAAAGGTTGGCACAAGGGATATCACATATGCTCGATTTGATTTTAGCGAGGTCTGTGTGGCCTAATTAAAACATCAAAGATTTTAAAGTTGTTAATTTAAATAATTTGTTGGTCAATTTTATTAGTGAAAATGACCGCATGGCAAAAGGTGAGGTCTGTTATCCGGGAATATATTTTATTCCCTTCGTGGGGTATTCTAACATAAAAAATTAAAAAAAGAAATAAAAGATGAAGAGAATTACAACATTATTTACAATAACAAGGAATAAAAATAATTCCTAGGCCAAAAATAAAAATTAAAAAGAAATGAAGTAGATGAAAGCACGAAATCCGCAGTTCTAGGAACTCAGAGGCTTACCCTTGCGGTATGAATCCACTTCAGCGTATCCGTTCGATCCCCGGGAGTGTTCCTCGTTCGTTTCGGTTTAACTGTAGTTTAATTGGAAAATAAGTGTTTATTTATCCAAAAATATAATCAGACTCGGGTTCTAAATTTGTTTTAGACCCAAGAATATCTGAGGATATTTAAAGAAATCTAGATGAAAAAAGATTTGAAAACAATCAAAATTTGGAGTCCAAACGTCTTTTGGATCTGAAAATCTTTGAAGAAAATATTTATCCAAAAGATAATTAGACTCGGGTTCTAAATTTATTTTAGACTCGAGAATATCTGAGGATTTTTAAGAAATGTAGGAATAAGAAATAGATGAAAATAATCAAGATTCGAGATCCAAATATGCATTGGATCTAAATTATTAAAAAAAATATTTTTGGTGTTTTTCTCTTTATCTTTTTATCTGATAATCTAATTTTTTTATCTAAATTTTCGATCCCCCTTCAATCCAAAAATGTCCAACTATTTATAGGAAAAAAAACCTCGGAAATCCAAAAAGGTAGGAAAGTTTGGCGAGGTCTCGCCAAACATTTTTTGGTGAGGCTTGCCTTGCTAAATTGGCAAGGCAAGCCTCGCCAAAGAGGTTGGCGAGGGAGCCAAAGAAATCCCAATTGGTCCAAAGTTTTTTTTTGAATTAAAATATTATATATATATATATATATATATATATATATATATATAT
>CATIWQ010850149.1:0-25020 GCA_949673415.1 Euphorbia schlechtendalii | reverse complement strand
GTACGTGCTTGGTCTTTCATAAGTACACGAGAGATTGTGTCAATATCTCATGGAAGCGGCCCCACTTCACACACACATAGGTGATTTCATCAAGTGTATATTGCACTTTATATACCACTCATAAAAGATATGAAATTCATTAAGAGTACTTTAACTCAACCTCTCAAAATATGCAACATAGCACTTTCACACATCTAGGATTGTGATAATATAAATTGTGCTAGCATAACATAAAAAAATTATTTTTACCCATATGAACCTACTTTATGGGATCTATAATCACATAGGTTGGGTTTCCATCTTCACTAATTTCAAATTGGCTTAAGCCTCATCCTCTTTGATGTTTTAGAAAATAAATAAATTATTTTTCAAAATATATTTCTCACATTAGTTAGATGATTTGATCAGAATCACTCTAGACTCACATAGTTAGTGAATAAAACTTCATCATTAGTGATTTTTTCACTACCCTATATCTTAAACATATATGTATACTTTTTCCATGAAGGTTTTATTCATGAAATAAATATTATCATTTGACAATCATGATGTATATACACTGAATGTGTTGATTTTCATTCTAAAATCGCACATACTAAGAAGGATGTTATTATTCTAACCACTTAGCATCATTATATTCCAACTCTCAAGAAACTAACTATGATATATAGTTGTGTTTGTATCTCTTACACCAACTGTATAAAAGTACTCTGTTGAATCCAAGTTAATAGTACTTCATAGTAATAGGTTTTGAAGATAATAATATTACTTAGGATAGTGAAATTAATTAGGTATTAAATAGGCTCTTAATTAAGTAAGCTTGCTTGAGTTTGTTTTGAGGAAAATAACTTAGCTTCATGTACACTTAGTTAAGTTATGGCTTGGAGTAGCAAAAGCTAAGTAGCTTTTATTACATTGTTTATGTGATATAACTCAACGAAAGTTGAGTAGTTTTTACTTAGTTTTCTCAATTGGTCCTAAACGGCTTAGTATAACAGCAGAGGGGGGTGAATGCGTTTCTTGGTTCTTTTTAAGACTTATAAAATTCTTTTACCAAGCTCGGTTTTTAGATGCGTGCTGAGTGAAAATGCGCTGTGATGAGTCTAAAAACTATAAACTACTCAGCTTCACTGACATAGTTTATCTTCAATTACTACTAAGTACTTTACTTAGCTCGGATCGATTTTTCAAGCAAAACTTAGTAAATAGAGTGAATAATGGATGAGACACACATAGTAAAGATAAGTGAGTAAGATTAAAATGATTACACCTGAGATTTATCCTGGTTTGGCCCCTAGCCTACATCTAGTCCTCGGATTCCTTTCCGAGCTTTAATTCACTAGTGTTTCTTTCCTTCCTTAGGCGGAGAAGCCTTTACAGCGGGTAGAAAAGATTACAGAAAGTACCTTACTTTTTAACTATCTCTCAACTATAGTTTAGGTACCCTTCCTAAACTGTCACTCAAATTTCTTTAAAAGATATTACAAACTAAGGATTTCAACTTATAAACTATGTTGAATCCTTTTGTAATGTTAAATCTTAAGTACTATCTCTTTATTATAAATAGATATGACTGATTTGCATTTGCTCGATTGCTTGATTTGGAATTCCTGAAAGTTGGGATTGATTGAACAGAGTTTCAGCTTTTTAAGAAATTCGAGGTGATTCACCAAGTTTGAATGTTTGCTCTAGTCTTCTATTTATACTTTGAAGGTCTTGCAAGTAGCCATTGCAAACTTCTCATCCTGATAGTTCTTCAATTTCTCTTCTCTTCAAATCTTTCTAATTTTCCTATTTGAAACAAATTCTAGGACATTTAGAGATAGATATTTCGAATGTTAAAGAGAAAGATTAATCTGTTAACTTGATGTGTCAAAAAATATTTTCCTTCAAGAAACCCATTCTGATAGAGAGGCGTGCGAGATGCAACATGGATTTCTATGATTCGTTGAGTTGTTGACATTGTAGAGTTGAGCAAGGACATTGAGCAACGAAGCATCTTAGAGGATTCCTTTTGTCTTGGAATTTAGTGAGGATTCTACAACATTTCGTACTGAAACCTTTTCATTATGAGGACCACTTGAATATCTTTTTTAATTTCAACATCTTTTCTCCTAAAAAGCAACAAAGAGAATATTCTATCTCTCATAGAAAACGTTAACCACATATGTGTCATTTAATTCTCTAAGAGTCGAATATACTCATCTTTTATGAATAAAAGCTAACTTAGTTTAGTTGAGTCTATATCTTTATAAACTATGTTTTACTAGGCTGACTCGGCTTTTTTACTCTAAACCATAACTTAATTAATCTGCTTAGTAAATTGAGTTGTTTTCCCTCAAACAAACTTAAGTAAACTTGATTAATTAAGAGTCTACTCAGTACTCAATTAATTTCACTATCCTAGTCAGTTTGTTACTTCCAAAATGTTTCAAGTACTGTGAGGTACTATTAGCTTGGGTTCAACAAAGCTGAGAAACTCTTGCGATGCTAACCTATTATTACACTTGTACACTTATCCGTTTCTTTGAAGATAGAATATTACCTTAAGATGCTTTTCAAGTATTGGTGCTGAAAATAAAAGGGATATTTGTGTGTTCCCCACTACCAAAAGTTGTTAGTACGGAATGTTGGGATTACCTCTATAGAAAGAAAATAAAAAAGGTATCTTTTGACATTCGACGTTCACTAGTGTCGTCGTGCCAAACTACAACGTTAGGAAAATCTTTCAATCTCATTCCACCGTGTTATATCTCGCGTGCCTCTCTCAATAGAATTTTTTGAAGATATATGAGTCATTGACGAGATAAAGATTAAAGGATTAATCTCGCACCTCAATGTTCGAAATCACTATCTTTAAAGATTACCAAATCTGTCTCAAACGAGAAGATTTCAAAGTAAATGAGAGAAGAGATTTTGAAGAGCAAGTCAAGACAAGAAGTTTACAACGACTACTTTCAAACTTCTACAACTATAAATAGATCTTGGAGTAGACGTTTACAATTGATGAGTCACCTTGAATTTCTAAGAGCTGAACTTCTGCTAAAGCAACAACAGCATTCGGAATTCTAAATCAAGCAATCCAAGCATACAACCATTTCCAATTGTTTTGTATAGAGAAATTATTTAGGCTTAGAATCTAGCTAAGCTATTCATCTATAAAGGAAACAACAAGTTATAAGTTGCATTTCTCTGTGCGATAAACTTTCATTCAAATAATGTGTGAGTCAGTTTTAAAAGGGCACCTGAACTGAGTTGAGAGATAGTTAGTAAGAAAGGTACATACTGTAATTTTTTCTACCCAATATCAAAGGCTGCTTCGCCTAATTAAAGGAAAGAAATACTAGTGGATAAAAGCTCGGACAAGGTATGTAGGGACTAGAGGTAGGCTAGGGGAAAAATAGGATAAATCGAGGTGTTATCCTTCCTTTATCTTTATATCTTTTGTCTTTGACAGTGTTTGGGATCATACATCATCTCTCTCTTTGTTTATATTGCTTGAAAACCAACCTAAGCTGAGTAAGTTTTACTTAGTACAATTTGCAAATAAACTAAGTCAACACAAGCTGAGTAGTTTGTAAGTTTAGCCTTAAAGTATCACTCAGCACTCATTAAAATAACTTAGCAAACGATTTTAAATCCTAAAAAGAACAAGTTAATCTGCATTCACTCCCCATGTACGATTATTTAAGCTAACACAGACCAATAAGTGGTATCAAAGCAGTTGCTTAACTTAATAATTAACAACTCTTTAGTATAAAGATTCAACGGCTTATAATAATCCCTTCTATACACCTGATCATGGACAAATGACACTCCTTAAAGAAGGAATGTCTAATAGTAGACCTCCCCTCTTTGATGACCAACATTATTCATTTTGGAAAAATATAATGAAAAACTTTATCCAATCGCAATGCATGCAGACATGGATAACAATAGAGTTAGGACCCCGAATTACTACTATCTTAAGAAATAGGAAACGTGTTCCTGTTGATCATGAGGATTACGATGATGATGACCTAAAACTCCTTAAGGAGAATGCGGCAGCAATTAAATACTTAAATTATGCATTAGACTTGTCTGATTTTAACAAGGTTTCAGGATGCGAGATGACACAAGAGATATGGAGGAAGTGGGAAGTTACCTACGAGGGGATTGACAAAGTGAAAGAGACCATGATCAACTTGATGGTTAAGGAGTAGGAGCTATTCTAGATGAGCGCTAGTGAGAGTATTCAATCCATGAATACCAGGATCGTTAACATCATTAATAAACTCAAAAAATTAAGCAAGAACTTCATCGAGGAGGAGATGGTGAAGAAGATTCTAAGAAGTCTCACCAAGAAGTGGGAGACCAAGAAGAGCGCTATAGAGGAGGCTCATGATCTAAAGATCTAAAGCTATGATGAGCTTATAAGCACCTTGGTAACTTAAGAAATCTCCTTAAGGAAATATGATGATGATACCAAGAAAAGAAAGGGAAAAGAAAAGGAGAGCATAGCAGAGTAATTATTCTCAAATCCGATTCATCCAAAGACATCACTAAAGAAGATTCGAATGAAAAAATGGCGCAACTAACCAAAAGATTGAAGCGCTTCAGGAAGAAAGATGGGAAATTCGACAAGAAGTTCCCCAGTAAGAAGAAGTCAACTCTAAATATAAGAGAAATTGAAGGACAAAAGAAGGAATACAACAAAGACATCAAGTGCTTTGGCTGTGGAGAAAAGGGTCATATCTAGTCATTCGGTTCTAAATCCAAAAAGGATAGATTTAAGAAGAAGTTAGGGCAGAAAAGTGCGGCAGTTGTTACCACATGGAACGACTCTGAAGAATCTTCATCATTTGATGATGAAGCAAATGATTCCGCCAACCTCTACTTAATGGCGATCGAAGGAGATAGAAGCAAAAGCTCAACATCAGCCTTAAATGGAAATCATTCCAATGTTGACTCAATTGCTAAGAAAAAATAAAGGGAAAAGCACTCAAGATGTGGTGCATTCTGAAATTCCTTTGTCAATTAAAGAGTTCTCCCAAGCACTCTTTGATGTTATGAAACTGACCAATCGGTCAAGGAAATAATAAAGAGTTAGTGAGAAGAAGTGAGGATCTTGAAGAAAAGTGAGGGGCATAACAATTTGAGTATCGCTTCCTTGTCCCTTGATATCCGTTTTCTTGAAGAAAAATTTGAGTATCATGAGGGGCATAACAACAAGATCACTAAGAAATTAGATGAGTTGACTGATGAGTTAATAACTTTGAAGAAAGTAAGGGTTCCTCCTTCAACCAATAGCTTAGCTTAGAATAGCCAAACTCGCAACTCTAAAAAGGAGAAGAAATATTCTCCAAAGAGGAAAGTGAGCCAGCCTAAACCAAAAGTAGCGTGTGGCTTTTACTAGAAGGCTGGACATGCGATTGTGTTATGCAGGCATAAAAATAGTTATTATGATGACTATGACTGGAGTAATTTAAGAATTACTAACAAAGGAGGACCCAACTCAAAAGCATGGGTACCTAAAAAGACGTAACTATTTTGTAGGTGAGCCTGAGATTTACTGATGATACCAGAATGTAGTATTTGGATTAGCTATTGCTCAAGGAATATGACAGGAGATGAAACTCAGTTCATATCATTGGAGTGTAAAAGAAATGGGAAGTGTCAGCTTTGGAGAAAACCATAAAGGCAAGATTGTTGGAAGTGGAACAATGGGTGTTTCCCCTCCAATTGAAGAGGTATCTCTGGTCAAAGGACTGAAGTTCAACTTGCTTAGCGTATCTTAGCTTTGTGATAAAATTAGAAAGGTTACGTTCGACTCAGTAGACTACTTAGTTATTGACTATAAGACTAATTCTACTATACTCTTTGCTCCTAGAATTTATAATGTGTATATGATTAATTTATCCCTGGCTCCACTAACGTTTATCTTGTATCTAAGGAGGATAGTTTCTGGCTTTGGCATAGAAGGTTGGTTTATATAAGTATGAAAATTCTGTCAAAATTAGCCAAATTGAAATTAGTTGTGCGTTTACACAGTATCAGCTTCAAAAAAGATAGGTTATGCTCAACATGGTAAGCAGGCTACAAAGTCATTTAGATCAATTAACAATTTAATAACTAAGAGACCGTTGGAGCTCCTACAACTGGAATTTTTTGGCCATGCTCAAACTATGAGCATGGATAGAAAGAGATTTTCCTTGGTGGTTGTGGATGACTTCATAAGATTCATATGGGTAGTCTTATTGAGTAGCAAAGATGAAACCTTTAAGTCTTTTGTCAAACTCAGTAACCGGATAATGAATGAACTAGGAATTAAAATCTATAGAATTTAGAGTGATCATGGGAATGAATTTGAGAATTTCTATTTTTAAGAATTCAGTTTAAGCGCATGGTATTGGCCACAACTTTTTTGCTCCATATACACCTTAACAAAATGGGGTTGTAGAAAGGAAGAACATAACCACAGTTGAGATGGTTTGATCCATGCTAAGTGATAATAATCTACCAAAGTACTTTTGGTGAGAAGCTATTAACACAACCTGTTATATCCTTAATCAGGTTTTAATTCGCCCAATTTTGGAGAAAATACCCTATGAGCTTTTGGCGAGGATGCAAGCCTAAGATTGGTCATCTCAAATCCTTTGGTTGTAGGTGTTTCATTTTAAATACCAAGGAGCAGCTAGGTAAGTTTGATCTGAAGGCTGATGAAGGCATCTATTTGGGTTACTCAACTAAGAGCAGGGCATATGAAATATATATCAAAAGAACTGGTCTTTTGAAGGAGTCTATGTATGTAGATTTTGATGAAACTAACAATGGAGGTAGACATCCCTTTGT
Source organism: Euphorbia schlechtendalii (assembly GCA_949673415.1). NCBI lineage: Eukaryota > Viridiplantae > Streptophyta > Magnoliopsida > Malpighiales > Euphorbiaceae > Euphorbia > Euphorbia schlechtendalii. Next base: position 18,189 of record CATIWQ010850149.1, on the reverse strand, counting down.
TGATGATGAAGGAGTAAACCAAGCAGAAAATCAACAAAGCATACCACTCTCTGTGCTTCCCAACCCAACTTAACAGCAATAAACTGAGGAAGTTAAAGCTGATGAAGATCTTACAATTAATTTCAACAAAGAAGATCAAGCCCCGCCTTAATAACCCAATGCAGAGACTCCTGTTGTAGATCCAAGTCTTCCTAGAGAGATTAGAACTCATCGCAATCACTCAATCTAGAGCATTGTTGATGATATTTATAATCCAATCTTGACATGAGGTCATCTCAATAAGATGATGAGCCATCCAGCTTTCATCTCATTGATAAAACCCAAGAAGTTTGAAGATGTAAAAGGGGATGACTACTGGATGATCATGATACAAGAAGAACTATATCAATTCAAGCGCAATGATGTTTGGGATCTAGTTTATAAGCCTAAAAGAAAATAAATCATCAGAACCATATGGGTTTTCAAGAACAAGCTTTATGAAGATGGAGTTGTTATTAGAAATAAAGCCAAGTTTATTGCTCAAGGTTACAATCAGCAAGAAGGAATCAATTACGACGAGATCTATTCACCAGTAGCTCAACTTGAAGCAATTACAATTCTATGTGCTTTTGCATCCCATATGAATTTCAAACTATTTTTAGATGGATGTTAAAAGTGCTTTCCTAAATGACTTTATCCAAAAGGAAGTTTATATGCACCAGCCTCCTGGCTTTGAAGATGTTAAGAATCCAGAGCATGTTTGCAAGTTGAAGAAACATTTGTATGGATTGAAGCAAGCACCCCGTGCTTGGTATGAGAGGCTGACCAATATCCTACTCAAAAGAGGCTACGAAAGAGGCAAAGCAGATGCAACTTTGTTCATCATGAGAAGGAAAGAAGATGTGTTGCTTCTCCAAATATACGTTGATGATATTATTTATGGAGTAACGAATGAAAGGCTTTGCAAAGAGTTCAGTAAGAAAATGAAGAGCGAGTTTGAGATGTCAATGATTTGAGAGCTCAACTTTTTCCTTATATCGCAAATCAAGAAAAGTGAAGATAGATTCTTCACTAGCCAAGAAAATTATACCAAAGAAGTCCTGAAGAAGTTTGACATGGAGCATTCAAAGCCAATTTCCACTTCCATGGCACAGACACTATCATGAGTGAAATATGAGGCTGATAAGGCTGTAGATAGTAAGTTCTACAAAGGTATTATTGGTTCACTTCTTTACTTAACTGCTAGTAAGCTTAATATTCAATTTTCTGTGTGTTATTGTGCGCGATATCAATTTGACCCTAGAGAATCTAACTTAACAATTGATAAGAAAATTCTCCAGCATTTTTAAGGTTCTATTAATGCAGGATTATAGTATCCAAACATCTTTGACTTCACTCCAAGAGGATACATAAATGCATATTATGGAAGGGACAAGCTCGATAGGAAAAGTACCACAAGAGGATGAAATTTTCTTGAGAGAATGTCTTGTCTCTTGGTACATCAAGAAGTAAACTTTTGTTGAGCTGAGTAATATAAAAGCTGAGTAAATGGTAGCAGGAAGTTATGTAGCACAATTGATATTGATCAAACAGCAACTGGAGGATTATGGTATAAAGTCTAAATGCCTCAAAGTTATATGTGATAACATGAGCGGAATTAACCTATCCAAGAATCCAGTTCAACATGACAGGATGAAGAATGTCAATATTAGACATCACTTCATAAGGGATCATGTTCTAAGAAGAGATGTCAAACTAAAGTATGTTCCTTCAGAGGAGCACCGCACAGACATTTTCACAAAGCCATTAGCAAATGAGCAATTCAACACCCTTAGAGAGTTAATTGGCATGGCAACCCCAATTTGATGAAAATCTCTTAAAAATGGCTTAGTGTCAAAAGCTAGATCAAAGATGTGCTGAGCTAAATGAGGTAACACATATTTACTCTATTATATGTTAACACCGTTAGTTTAGTTTTCATGGCTAAAGTTAAAAGCTATTTTATTGAAGGGTTTTTGAATTTCAATCATTTAAAGATAAATTATAGCATTTCATTAAGGAATTTTAAACACCCTTACCATCTCACTGTTCACTTTGATCTTGGTTTGCAGAAAGGACATGTGCAATGTTGCAGGTACAACACCTATAAAAGATGGAAGTGGGCTAGAGAGAGAAGGCACTTACTTTTTGAAGCTTAATCATCCTTGCTCTCAAAATACCTTAATTCATTTCTTCTCAAATTTCTACAATTGTGATGGCATCTTCCCAACAATCATTCCAAGAACTTGATCTAAAATCAATACTACTTAAGAGACAATCGCAAAGAAACATGTTCATCAACATAGCTGGAGACATTGAGAATATCATTCTCCCTTAAGGCACTATTCTTACCTAAGTGAAGTGGGGAGTTGTTGAGAGAGAGCTTGGACTAGTCTATAAAGTAGACTATGATAGAGTTCTCAAGAACATCATGATGCAAATAGTGATCAAGTAGCAAAATCTAAGGAATTTTCTCCTCCTTGATGGCTCAACCATTAAGGATATCATGTGAAGCTTATACAATAATCTTTACACCATTGAAGGATTTCACTACATACTCGCTACTAAGATAGGAGGAAAATCATATTTGGTGTCTACAAGGCTGATTGGAAGCATTCTTTGTATGCCACTGAAGGGTACTATACTAAGGAAGAACAGAGATGAAGAGGCTGTTGATGTCCTAGAAGATTAAGAATTTCCTGCGAACTATGGATCTGGGGAAATCAAAGCCTTTGGCTTAACATGGAGGGAAAGACTTTCCATGAGCTCTTGACCAAAGTGTTATTGCCCAAAACTGGGTCCCTCACAAGCTTCACCAAGTTTGAAAGGTGAATTGTCTACCACATGGTAACTAGAAAATAGCTAAATTGGCTAGTGCTCATCCTTCACCATCTCACCAAGGTGACGACAATGTTTCATTATAGCTATCTCATCACAGTCATAGTGAAAGCCCTCAAGATTAATGTTGAACGCTATGAAATGGTAAGAGGAGATCATTTGTTGCCGTTGAGAAGGACTTTAACTTCAAACACTTCAAGGAGATTAAGTTTTCAAAGCTTCATTTTGGGTATACCAAGGCCCAAGATATCAAATCGAAGAAGGCTAAGATTGCGCCTATTGTAGTTCTAGAGGATGTATTAAAAGAAGATGAAGACTCTGGAAAGAGTGATGTTAAAGAGCAATCTAGTGAAGGGACTAAGGATGCGCTCCCTATAAGGGCTCGGTTATTGAAGGCTAAGACCACTATGAGCCTAGTGGTAAATGAGGCTACAACAAAGAAGAGGGCTAGCCTGGCTAAAAAAATACAACGGCTGTGCCTGCCAATGCACAACCTAAGAATAAGATAAAATTGAAGACCAAGGTACAAAGGGAGGCTTAGGCAATGGCTAAGCTAGAAGGAGAAGAAACAGAAGCTTCAAAATAAACTCTTCCTCCTCCAAATTAAGAATTTATGGTGAAAGTTCAAAAGATGTCTACATCAGAACTCTTGCAAGGATTAAGGGAGAGAAAGAGGAAGTTTGATGCTATAATTCTTGAAAAAGATACCACTTTTCAAAAAGAGGTGAAGAAGAATAAGAAGGATCATGGTACAATAAGCCTTGGTGTTACTGAACAAGTAGAGCAAATAGAAAAGAAGTTAAAAGGATTCTAAAAGAAGAGGACTTCCACTACTAGGCCTAAGAGATCTCTACAATTTGTAGAGAGTAATGAAGACATAGAGGAAATAAGCCAATCGGTGTTTGAGGAATCAACACCATTTGATGAATTTTCCAAGTCACCCCTTCACACTCAACAAGATGAGTTACGTGAGGTCGATCCATCCTTGGATTAAACAGATAACCCACAGGTATCTGAAAATCCTTTCCCCAGTTCTTTTATAAATCCTACTCCTATTTCTTCTTTAAATCCTAATTCTACGACTCTTTACATCCAACTTCTTCTACTTCTCAACAAGTTCTCCCTAACAAAAGGCTAACACTTCTTCACCACCTTCACAAACTACCACAACAATCATTCCTTCTCCAACAAAATCTATCTCATCTCCAAATGTAAATACAACCATAGTTTCTCCTCCCCCTTCACCAAATTCAAATGTACAAACTAACCAAATTCCACCATCTACCAAATCTACACCTACCCTTTCTTCAAATCCAACTCCTAACCCCCTTAATCCCTCGGATTGGGAAAGTCTCTCATATTGAGAACTACACTTAGGAGAGAACATCAATTGTAAGTAGTGCTAAGGAAATTTTTTATCACTGAGGAAGCAACCCTTACCACCAGATTTCAAGTCCAAGAGGACTTTGATGAAACCTCCATCTTGTCTAGGATTAGAGAGCTTACAAGGTGGTTCAATACCCTACTCTCAAAACCAACATTGAGTTGGATGCGGTAGTTAGCCAAGTGATACTGATCGAATAATTGATGAAATCATTAAAGAAGAAGAAGGCCACTCTACTTGAAATTTGATGTGCATTCTATCATTCCCTTTGAATCGATCTCCGAGAAGAGTTTGAAAATATTCAAGGGAGTTTACTTACCATTCGCAACCATTTGTCCAAGAAAAGTGCAAAGTGTCTAGTGGACAAGATATCGCTGATCCTCAGCGATTTGACCAATTTTGCATCTTAGCTGAATGTCGTTGTCTTGTCTATTCCAACCTCTAATGTCATTACCAATGCCGTCGTAGGAAAGGTGAAGAGTAGCATTGATGCCACCTTTGAGCAACTAAGTAGATCAATGAAGTGATGGCAACTCAAACTACTCAGTTTCACGAATTTAGAGAGGAGTAAATGAAAATAAAGACTAGCATTGATAAGCTTCTCAAGGAAATTTTGAAGAAGCTAGACACAAATAATGATATATCTCACGTCATGTGCAACATGACAGAAAAGATGTCTAAGGTAATGCTTGCTTATGATAAAAAAGTGGACAAAGTTGTGAAGAAAGTGAACAAGCCTACACTTAACATAACTGAGTTGGATAAAAAAATTCAAAGCAGCATGCAACTATCAAGGACAACACAGACGATGTTATGAAAGAATCTCAGAGGAACTTTATCTCTACTATAGGTAAACTTTTTCCAAAACCAAGTGAGTCAATGGACCTTGAAAATGGATTCACCGTTCATAAGAAACTGAATGTCCTAGTTGACTACATCAATAAGCTTCAACAAAAAGTTCAAGTGCTTATAGACACTGGGAATGAGGATGCAAAGGATATTGATTACACTATTAGAACCATCAATACAATGTGTCCTCGAATTATTAACATAGAGGTCAAGTTGAAGATTGCATTATCAGCCACAAATTTTTTAGGTCTTCTGCAAAGCTTCCAACAGTTCGTCTGTCAAGGATTTGGCCTCATTGCCCACCCACCTAGTGCCACCATCTGCTACTTCAAGAACTAAACAATCAAGAAGTTGTTATCATCTCCTGGCAGGCAGTAGCCAGTGAATGAGATTCAGCCAGCTTTAATTGGTAAACAGAAGATGTTCAATCACGTTATCTACTCCTTCAATGTCAGTCTCAACCAATTACTAGACGAATAGGTAACAAAGGGGGAGAAGGTAGTTAATGATGCATGAAAAACTGCTCAACAAAAAAAATCACATCTTCCTATAAGGCCACATCATCCACAAGAGCAATGAAATCTACAGAATCAACCAAGAGGTGGCACATCCGGATCTTCTTCTAATCTATAAGTTCCAAGCGGGCTAGGTGAACCAAAGCTAAAAAGATAGATAGATGTGTAGATTATAAAATTATGTAATAGTGTTAAATGTAAAACTTAGTATAGGACACAACTAGTTTACTTACTAAGTCATCTATAAAAATTACAAATTTTCTTCAAGTTAAAAGCTTCTTAACCATTTATGCTATATATGTTGATTGTGCATTAGTTTAACTATTGCAAGAATCAATTAAAACCACAAAGAAAGGAGAAGTTGAGTAAGACATGTCTCAAATCAAAGAAAAGTTTTAAGTATGGGGGAGCTAATGTTGACTGAAGGAAATCCACTCAACATGGGGGAGCCTATGTTGCTTAAGGAAGTTCACTTAGCATGGGAGAGTCTTAAATCACTTATCAGGTATTCCTATATCCATAAACTCTTACTTGATTAAATTCTTCTACTACCTAGTTTGTAATATGTTCCAAAATGGGGAAAATTATTGAACCCAAGTTAATAGTACTTCACAGTGCTTAGGTTTTAAAGATAACAAATTACTTAAGATAGTGAAATTAATTAGGTACTAAGTAGATTCTCAATTAAGTAAGCTTGCTTGAGTTTGTTTTAAGAAAAACAACTAAGCTTTACGTACACTTAATTAAGTTATAGCTTAGAGTAGCAAAAGTAGAGTAGCTTTTATTACATTGTTTATGTGATATAACTCAGCAAAATTTAATGAGTTTTTAGTTAGTTTTCTCAATGAAAGCTGAGTAACTCTTGTGATGCTAACCTATTATTACACTAGTACACTTAACTGTTTCTGTGAAGATAGAATATTTCCTTGAGATGCTTTTCAGGTATTGGCACTAAAAACAAAAGGGATATTTCTGTGGTCCTCACTACCAAAAGGTGTCAGTACGAAATGTTGGGACTAACTCGCCAGAAGAAAAATAAAAAAGGTATCCAATGACATTCACCATTCTCCAGTGTCATCATGCCAAATTGCAATGTCAATAAAAGCATTCAATCTCAGTCCACCATGTTACATCTTGCATGCCTCTCTCAATAGAATTTCTAGAAGATATATGTTTCATTGATGAGAAAAAAATTTAAGGGATTAATCCCGCACCTCATCATTCGAAATCGCTATCTCTAAATGTCCACAAATCTGTCTGAAACTGGCAGATTTCAAAGTTGTGAAGAGAAGAGATTTTGAAGAGCAAGTCAAGATTAGAAGTTTACAATGGTTACTTCTAGACTTCTACAACTATAAATAGAGCCTGGAACAGATGTTTACAAATTGGTGAATCATCTTGAATTTCTATGAGCTGAACTTCTATTAAAGCAATCAAAGCATTCAGAATTCTAAATCAAGCAATCCAAAGTAAACAACCATTTCCAATCTATTTGTAGAGAGAAATTATGCAGGCTTAGAATCTAGCGAAGCTATTCATCTGCAAAGTAAACAATGAGTTATAAGTCATATTCCTCTGTACGATAAACTTTCAGTCAAATATTTTATGACTCCATTTGGGAAGGGTACCCAAACTGAGTTGACATGTAGTTAGTAAGAAAGGTACTTACTGTAATTCTTTCTACTCACTGTTAAAGGCTACTCCGCCTAAATAAAGGAAAGAGACACTAGTGGATTAAAGCTTGGAGAATGTATCTGGAGACTAGAGGTAGGCTAGGGGTCAAACTAGGATAAATCGAGGTGTTTTCCTAATCTTTATGTTTAATTTTTGACAATGTATGCACTCATACATCATCTCTTTCTATTTATATTGCTTGAAAACCAACCTAATTTGAGTAAGTTTTACTCAGCACGGTTTGTAGACAAACTAAGTCAAGATAAGGTGAGTAGTTTGTAACTTTAGCCTTAAAGTTATACTCGGCAAGTTTCACTTAGCACAAATTAAAATAACTTGACAAATGATTTTTAAATCGTGAAAGGAACAAGCTTATCTACATTCACCCCCTCTGCATGATTATTTAAGTTAACACGGACCAATATACTCAATTGTACAAGAATCATCATTACCAATAGTCAATATATAAGCGGAATCTGCAAGTATACAATTATGATATAATTTTAAAAAATTCGTTCCCACGAGGAAACTTATGCCAAGCTAATATATGTCATGTAAATAAAATAAAGAAATGGGGAAAAATATAGGAGTTACGTAGATTAATAATATTTTAAAAGTTATTATAAAATATAGTAAAATAGTTATAATATAAATATATATTATTAAATATGGTTGAAATAACAACAAAAATCCAACAAATCACACTTATTTCAAAAGATATTTCAATATAACAATTTTTCTAGATATCTCAGGTTTAACATATAATACGTGACACTGGTGTCTTTTGAACGATGAACCAATACTTGATAGATTAAATTTAATTTACATAATATTTGGTGAAATATAAAGTTTCTATGAACCAAATAAGCGTTATTGTGGAACATGGATTTTATTGTATTGCACTATACCAAGGTGGTCTAAGACTGTGTGGTTTTGCACAAATAGGCCATGTCTTTCATAAGTACTCTAAATTTAGTGCCAATATCTCATGGAAGTGGCCCCACTTCATACTTACATAGGTGATTTCATCAAGTTTATATTGAACTTTATATACCACTTGTAAAATATATGGAATTTATTAATAGTACGTTAACTCAACATCTCAAAATATGCAACATAACACTTTCACACATTTAGGCTTGAGACAATATAAATTGTGCTAGAAGAACTAAAAAAAATTGTATTTTACCCATATGAACCTACTTCATGGAATCTCCAATAACATAGGTTGTGTTCCCATCTTCACTAATTTCAAATTGGCTTAAGTCTCATCCTCTTTGATGTTTTAAAAAATGAATAAATTATTTTTCAAAATTTATTTCTCACATTAGTTAGATGATTTTATCAGAATCACTCTAAAACTTCATCTTTAGTGATTTATTCACTACACTATCTCAAACGTATACGTATACATTTACCATGAAGGTCTTATTCTCAACATTAATATTGTTATTTGACAATAACAATGTATATGTTGGTTAATCATGACAGTAATTGAACATGCAAACTTGCAAGGTGGAATTTCAAAACTTAAAATTAACCTAAAAGATCTCCTAAGCATGTTATGATTGATATAATCTAAGTTGAAACGTTCCATAGATACTATTAGGTTTATAAAACTTATTAAAAGAAACCTAGCATCTAAGTTAAAAGTATTAACAGTTAATACGTTTCTTTCCCTTGGTACGGCTTTCCCTTAGAGTAGTTCGGCAGATTTCCGTTAGCACTAGTTTTCAATCTAGAACAGCCTCTATGATTGATCCACATGAATCTTCGCCGACCAAAACCTCCGTTGGTAGATAATAGTTGCTAGACCCCTCGAAGACCAACTCGAATATATTAACTAAGAAGGCTCACTTTAAAAGAAAGAACCTTCTAAAGAATTCTTGTGACGTTGGAGAAACTCGTGGAAGATCTCAAAAAAATCTTGCGAAGAAAAGATGTCGACCTCAGAGAGAAAGGCTGAGTTAAAGTACTTTGAAAGAGGGGGGAGGAGGCTATTTATAGCCAAAAGGGGAAGCAAAATTGCTCCCCCTAAAATACCAATCCCACACAAGATGCTCTATGAAAATCTAGGAGAGTAGCCTACCGCACAAGGCAAGCCCCACGCATGGGCTTGCCTTATGCGTTGCGAGCTTCGTGAAAATCTCGCAAGCCCGCAGCATCCTAGGCTTGCAACAAGCCCCGCAGTCCTCTGCAAGTACTTGGCAGCGCTTGCGAGGATTTCTTGTAGGCTTTCCCGAGGGCTTGCCTTGCGGACTCTTACGAGATTTCTCGCAAAATCCACTTGCGGCACACTGGTTCAGTTATTCCCCTCTCTTTCTGATATTTTGGTCTAACCAAAATACATCCAATTTTAGTTCAACCTTTTCTCTTTTATTCTCAGTATAGACCTAGTCTATAAGTTCTTTACTTAGTCTGGTAAATATCCAAAGTGTGTGACCTTATAGGAACCCAAAGTATAGAGCCACTAGAGGTTAACCTAAACTTGGCTTCCCATCCGGGAACCTTTAGGCATAGTATTCCAGACCGATATGGAACTTGATAGCTTTAGACGATCAAATGGGTTTTCTAGCAAAGACATATGCTTCCCCGACACTCGGAACTTCACATGCCTGTGACTTGATCCAGTTCTACAATAGTAACCAATATAATACACTCCTTCCATCAGGTTAAGTACCATCTAGTTTATTGAGCTCGGATTAAGTGTCAACTCATGTAATAGCCGTAGCTATCCTAGAATTAGACTAGTTCATGAAGACACCACTCGCCAAAATGTACCAAGATTGGCTAGAAACCCGTTCTATCAATCTTAGACTCTGATAAGAGGTTTATGAGCGTGTTTCTTCAATAAGAGGCCTTAAGGTACATCTCCCATTATATCCCTATATTAGGAGCGATAGATCCCATCTTGACTACTGGGTTTACCAACATGTGATCATCACTATACTCGTAATCACTAGTATCATCCTGATCGCCAGGGTATGAATAAGTATAACCCAAAGCATAGCAACTCCTACATAAGGTAACCAGTATCTCAGGTCTGAGGATACTTGTACTGCTATTGCAATAAGACATGACATAAGAAAATGGATATAGTTATTTCCAAGTGTTTGTTTTATAGCGATCTCCAATGTATTACTCGAATACATTAATGTGTTAACTCAAGGTACCACCTTCAGCTCATGAGATCGGTTACTTGAATCTAATCCAAGGAGTAAGCCTACACATGCTAGTTTGTCCGCTTCATTGATGTCCAGTCTCAATCAAACTATGACTAGGGATATTTAGACCATTCATATTAACACGTATGTACAGTTCTCACACCACATAGCTCCCACTATATCCTTGCACTTTTACGCTATGAAGTAATCACAGACTTTGTTTTATCAATGCTCATATATATAATACCACATATATATTATGCCAACGAGATACATAAATTAAACAAACACTGATAAAAAAAATAAAAGATGCCTTTATTAATAATAATAATAATAATAAAAATAATAATCTGAAACTGTTTTTACATTATAACTAATTAAGATATATCATCATAATTATCTCTATAGCATACATCATGTCTAATAGTATATACAATGAATTTGTTGATTATTATTCTAAAATCACACATACTAAGAAGGATGTTATTTGATAAGTGTATAATTCCTCTTATTATCATGATATTTTACTTATAAATCGATATGGTTTAGAGTCATTTTATACTTCAGATAAAAGATTTCATGTGGTATGTAGTTGTTTTTTATGTAAGTGTAGAAACTAGGTGAATCTTTGGAGTAAAATGATTAAAGATGGAATTCTTTGTAAAAAGAGTGAAAAAGGTGCAAAAAGATGCGTGGAACACAAGGAATTGGCTTAGGATTGAAGTTGTAAAAAATCGGCAAAGTTACAAAGTAGAATCATGAAGAAAAGCACATGTCACGATCGTGACACCCATTCCCGGTCCCGACTGGTCATTCTTCACAAGCAGAAAGTTGCCAACCAATATTCATGATCGTGACATGTGTATTGCGCTTGCGACTAGTGACAGTTATGGATAACTATTCTCAACTACCAATCTCCGGATAAAAATGATCAACCGCCACCAACTGTCAAACGAAAAGACACCTTTTGGAAGCAATCCAATCATGAAAAGAGACCTATCCATTGAAGATAAGGATGAAACTTTGCATCCAATGACGCAACCCTTCACCAATAGACATGACTCTTCATTTGGATAGACGCAACCCTTCGCACTCTATAAATAGGTTTAAAACTAACCAATTTCATGGTATATGGTAGAGAGCATAATAGATGATAAGCGTGATACACATTGGAGAGTGAAAGTTATAGATTTTGTTAGTTCAAAGTGTTAGAGAGAAAAATATATAAGTGATTCGATTCTTGTTTCGATCACTAGATTTCTCACGTATTCGAGCAATTGTTGTATGAGTGTAATTGCAAAGAACTTATCAATAAAAGTTTCTGTTCTTCAACATTCATTTGTTCTATATTCACAAAGAATAACATCCTAGTAGAGGTTCTGTATGAGTCGAGACCGAATTCAAAGTAGACGTAGGAATTGCGAGAATTGACGACTCCCATTAAAGAGTGGATACGGTTTGATCAACTTTAGCTTTCACTTACATACCTTACAACTTTACTTTGTTTTCTACTTATACTTTCCATTTCGAAGTTTATGATATGTCTATGTGTTATAACGAGTATTTCATCTTGCGTCATTTATATTGATAAAGTTATATGCTTTTGAGCTGACTTTAAGAGTGATTTCGAGGTTAACAAGATTGTTTATAATAATTGGATCTATGATTATAACGTTGTTTAGTGAGATAAAATTTTTAGAGTGGTAACTTGCTAAATATGGTTATGTGAGAGTGACCCGTACTAAGCATAGTATTATTGTTATCCAGGTTCTTATAAGTGTCATAATTCGTTTACCCTAGATTTAGAAAAGTGATTTCATGTGTTACTCTGCGGTGAATTATAGGATATTTTGGCATCTAGAACCGAGTTTGTTGAAGTTATCCAGTGTTTAAAAAAACTTTGATTACTTTGCATATTTTACTCTACTATACTTGTTCTTAGGGAATATCTATATGCTTTACATCTAATCTGTTCATGCATCTATTTACCATTCAAAACCCTTAACTTTAAAATTATTATATTTTCTTTCATCCCATAACTCTAGTTGGTCCTTAGAACCAAATTCCTTCCCTGTGGGATCGATATCTTTTAAAACTACATCGCAACTGTATGCTTACCGTTATCATCATTTTTCTATTTGATAAGAGGTACTGACAATACCTATTCATATTTAGAAATTTTATTTTATCAGTAGAAAAGTGGGGAACAAGTTTTTGGCACCATTGCCGGGAATAAACCTTTCAGAACGAGTATAGCCAAAATATTGCGAACATTATTATTCTAACCATTTAGCCTCATTATATTCCAACTCTCAAGAAACTAACTATGATCATAGTTGTGTTAGCGTCTCTTACACCAACTATATAAAGTACTCAATTATACAGGTGTCGTCAATACTGATAGTCAATATACTAGCTGAAATTGTAAGTATATGATTATGATGTAGTTTTTAAAAAGATTGTCCCCACTAGGAAACCAATGTCAAGTCAATATATATATCGCAAATAAAATAAGGAAATGAGGTAAATATAATAGTAATTAAGCAAATCTTCGAATGAATCAAACTCTGTCTAGAGAACACACTTATACTGTTTCTAAATATTATAATCTATATATATGTGCAAAAACACATAAAATAACACTTATGAACATCTACTGAAACTATTTATATGCGTGTAATAGACCTAATATTAATTTTTATGCTTAGTACGGATTGCTCTCACACAAATTACTTAAAATATCCCCACTCTAAATATCTTACACATGCAAATCAAGTAGTTATATTTTGAGAACTCCAACATTCAAACTCACTCCTCACAAGATTTAACACATGAAAATTAAGTACAAATACTAGTGATTATAAGAGAAGAAATCTACTCTCAACGGTTTGTTACATGATAAACTTATTCATTTATAACTTTATTTAGAATACTACATATAAACACAAACAATATAAGAACATAAAGTATAAACATTGGAAAAAGATAAAGACGAGAAGGAAGATAATCAAAACATTCGAGGACTCCAGCATTTAAACCATATTTTGATGGGGTTGTCAATCCTACACACTATGATCTCTATCATTTTCGATCTTTATTTGCATGAAATTTGTCTCTTGAGGAAAATTTGTTGTATATATAAAGTATAATATGATGAACAATAATTTTATTGATAAGTGTTTTGCAATAACATCAAAACAATAAACTCTTAAGAATAAGCGGAAATGTACAAAGAGAATGATTTCGCTTTGAGTTTATACTTGTCTAACTATTAAAAAATAGAAATGAAGAATTCTATGTCTTCACTTCCTACTTCATTGTTGATTCTGGCCAAAATTCACCTATATATAGGGGTGAAAATCTATGTTGTTTCACTCCTCATTGGTTAGTGAAAATGTGTCTTTTCAATTGGTAGTTATTATCGATTTAATAGTGGTTGAAATTAGTTAAAATGAAACAATCTGTAGAGGAATTCACCATGTTACGATTGTGACAATGTGTCGTAGTTGTGACTTGTGATTCTCAAACATTCTGCCTTTGACAGTGGTTCACTGACGAGCGCAAGCCATGCTACTTCAAGAATCTTTGATCTTTGAGTTATTCATTTTTTAGGCTTTCTTCCTTTGATATAATTTGACTTCATATTGTGTATTTTGCATCCTTTTGTACTCTTTTTGTAGTAAAATCCATTTCCAAGAAAATTTCATCTCCATTTCACCTAGAATCTATAATTGCAACAAAAGCAATTACATATCACGTGAAACCTTTTAAATGAAAGTATAAACACTTAAAAAACTTATGTGAAAAGAAAGAATTATATACTCAAATAAGTGTTTTTTAACAGTTATAAAATAAGTATAAACACTTAAAACGTTTCTTCAAGTTGCTTGACGTAAGACTTCAATAAGTTCTTGTATTGATTTTAAACACTCAAGTTGGTGCATTTTATGCTCCATACCACTTTCTCACCTTGGCAAATGTATATACTTTGTATATATTTTGAAATGATTGCATTTTATGCTCCAAATCGCACCAATTTTTCGTGCTTGCCAAATGATTTCAAAGATTCTTTCCACACTAATTATCTTTCATGTGTGCATCCATTTTTTGTGTTATGCCTAATATTTTATCTCATTGAATGATTGCAGTTTATGCTCAACACTATTCCTCCCCTTTTACATAGCTCATTAGATATACTCTCATTCTTTTGATGGTTTGATTTTCACTCAATATCCTCATCCTTCATTGATTAATACATCAACTATTTTGGTTATAGTTTACCTCATACCTGAAATACTTAATACTCATAGGATATAATAATAAATCACTAGCAAAGCAAAAACATATCCATATAACGTATAGATATACATACTTAGAAATTATCCATGACTATAAAAGATTAAACAAGACTTACCTCATCTTGTGTTGCATAAAAATTTTAGCATAAACTTGCTACATAGTGCCAAAAACTTGTTTGAAACTAAACTTTGTTCTCTCTTGAATACTCTCAAAAACTTTATTTTAAGAAAAACAAATTTGTCTTTCAATTACTTTGGATACAACTTATAATCTTGTCTTAGTCTTGAATAACATATTAGTAAACTGAAAATCCATTTCCAAGACTAGAACATGTAATTGCAACAAAAACAACTACATACTACGTGAAATCATCTAAATATAAGTATAAACACTTAGAAAAAGTTATGTGAACAAAATAATTATATACTCAAATAAGTGTTATTTTGATACTTATCAAGTTGCTTAGTTGGTTTCAATTTGATTCATCACAAAAAGTGAGACCATAACCACTAGTGAATTTCATCTCATAAGAATCAAAGATCCAATCAACATCAATGTAATATTCTAGAGCAGTGGAAAATTCATTACATAAAATATTATAATTCATGATATTTCTCAAAATATTGCTTATACCTCAATATGGCTTCTTAATGATCAACATGTGTAAATCTACTCAATTTGTACATATGTTAAGCCAAGTTATATGAAATTCATCAAGTAAAATAAACAACCAATAATTTGTTCATACTTAGATTAAGCCACTAGTCTCTTTTATTGTGTAATGGAATCATAAGGGATACTCATATGACTTGCATCATAAAATTCAAACTACTTAATAAGTTTCTCAACATAGTGTTCTTATGTTAGCAAGACACTCTCATTTCATTCTTAAAATTTTCACACATAATGTCACATTGGCCACTTTCATGTCTTCTATGACAAACTTTAATGAGAAAAATATTTTTATTCTATTGATAACATCAATACTCGGAATAAAGATAATTTTATGATCTACATCACGACATATATATTCACTCATATACCATTTAACTATAGTATATACACACGAACTAGAAATTTTTTTTCCTTACTACCGAAAAGAATATTTCTATCAAAATACCCACGCTGTATTTTGTCTCTTGTGAATCAAAGATCATGTTAACATCATTGTACCTTTTAAATACAAAGGATATCAAAAATATAAATAACATACCTCATGGAATCTCTCAAATATTTTACAAGCTTTATCATGGTTGACCACTTACCAATTCTCATTAATTTAATATTGTAATCATAAGGGATATATACAAACTTCTTAAGAAGTTTTTCAACAAAGTGTTATCCTAATGATTTTCATTCCTAAAATTACATTAAACACACACACAAACACAAGCACACTCGCACTCACACAAGTTGAGGAATAGGCATGAGATCTTTTGAAGAATTATGAGAAGAAATAACAAATTAAAGAATACTATAGTTTCGTCATTGAAGACAAATAATTGTTCTCAATTTTTGAACAAGTCATCTCTTTTGTGTATGGACAATATTTGTTCTCTTGATCAAAGACAAATAATTGTCATCTATTCGTGTGATGAAAATTGTTGCCTTTCATTAGGGACAACGATTGTCCCTTTATTTCGGGACATAAGATTGTCCTCTAATTTATGGGTACAAAAATCGTCATCAATTTATAGGAACAATTACTGTCCCTTTAGTTAAGGACGAATAGTTTTACTTTATTCATGGGATAAAATTTGTCTACATTTGTCTAGGGATGATGATCGTCCCTTTCTTTAAAAATAAATATGTGTTTTCTGATGTAAGAACACAAGTCATCTTCTTTATATAAAGATGATAGTTGTCCCTATTTTAAGGATAAATATTTATCTCAAATTGTAGGGACAAAAGTCATATTCTTTTATTAGGGACAACATTGGTCACTTGTAGTAGGGATGAAATTTTTCCATATCCATAGAGACGATAATCGTCCTTAAAATTGGGATGATAGTCCATTTTTCTTCCCCTAAAGATTCGAGGACGTGGGTTTCGGGAACGACTATTGGGGACGCAAAAATTGTCTCCAAAAGTTTTGGGGACGATTTTTCACACTTTTAGGGACAATTTTAGTTGTCTTCAAAAGTCCATTTTTTGCAGTGCTTCAAACTTTAAAATAACAAGTGTACAAAAGTAATAATACTTTTTTAAAAAAATGTATAAATTAAGTTTTTATAAATAAAAGTTTATTAATATTATAAATAATATTAAGTAAAAGAAATTTGAAACAAATTAAAAACAACAAAAATTTAAAAAATAAAAATTATAAAGTTGTGCATAGTGTCACTTCATATAGTATGTCACTTCATATTTGAGGTGGCACTGTTCACATTTTAAAATTTGAAGCTGAAAATGAAATGAGGTTTGAACTAGGGGTGTTAAGAAACCAAATCTAACTGAAATAATCGATCGAACCAATGAAATTCGGTTTTTTCGGTTTTATTTTTGGTCTAAATGGTTTGGTGTCGGGTGTACATTTTATATATTTTTGGTTTATTAGATCCGTTTCGATTTTAGTTGAAAAACAACCGATATAACCGTACCAACCAATTAATTCTAATTTCCATTAAAAAATTAACTACACATATAATATATATTTATGAACTTTAATAACTTAATTTAAAAAAATTATTTTCATAATATAAATATTAGTCATATTAACTTTATTTCTTGTGTTACTAAGATTATTATTTATTTTATAGTCTTCTTTCATTTGATATTTTTTATTAACTATATATCCTCACTCGGCTACATAATTTGAAGTTTATGAAATATATATTATTATGTCATTTATTTATTTATTTCAATTTTATGTTATAGTAATTGCATCATAATTTATTAGATATTTAAGATACAAAATATCAATTTATGTATACAAGAACATGAAATTTCAAATAATAGAAAAACAAACACATGTAATAGTTCGGTTAAATGAATTGAACCAATCGAATCAGATTATTTTGTTCGGTTACTTTTTTTTTTATGTTAGTTCGGTTTCGGTTTCAATTTTTTTAAGGTATTCAATTTTCGATGTAATCGGTTTGGTTCGATTATTCAACCGATCAAATCGATGAACAACTCAAATTAGAGTCGCTTCACTTTATTTTTATTTCCAAACCTAACTTTTTGAAGTTGGTTAGAGATGCCCTTAATAGGGCCAAAAGAAAAGGTCTAATTTAGAGGTGGACATGGCCAAATTAAACTGAAACCGCCTAAACCGGACCAAATCGAACCTGGTCAAAATCGGACCGGAACCGGCGGTTCCATCCTATATAATGTTTAGGTTTAGGTTCACGAAAATTATGAACCGGAACTGCCAGTTTAGAAACCGAAACCGGCGATTCTGAAACAGTATATATATATATATATATATATATATATATATATATAT
>CATIWQ010849933.1:0-14475 GCA_949673415.1 Euphorbia schlechtendalii | reverse complement strand
GTTGTGATGAAGATCAGGTGAAGGTAATAGGTATATTTTTACTAAAATTTTGCCATCCTCCACCAACTAACCACCTCTTTAATTAAGCAACCCTTTAATTAAGCCAACCATTTATCCAACCATTTTAATTAAGTCAATTTTGACTTTGTCCATATTGGACTTTGTCACATTTTAACTACAAAAATGTATTCGTTTTTTAGACTGAGGGCAAATTGAGAAATTGTATTGCAATTTTTTTCTCTTATTATATTTTAAAAGTCTCGGCAACAATCTTTTTGTCTAAGGAGTGGCACGGTGCATGACAAGCATTCTAAAATTTTATGTACAAAATTATTAAATTTGGACGGATTGAAGATGGATTTAAAATTGTAAAACATGGAAAAGTATTTGTTCATACTTAAATATCGCAAAGGAGATGCACGATTAGTTTTGTATGCTTAAATCTCACACCAAATCTTTAATTTCTAATTGTACGAATTGGCAGCGGCAATCAATGGGAGGAAGCAGGATCAACTTGCAAAGGAGAAAGCGAACCAATAAAGGGTACAAAATATGGAGGGAAAATAGCAGGGGTTGATTTGGTAAAAAAAGTAACAGCAAGGATGAAAATGAAAGTCAATTTACTTGACATAACAAGATTATCACAGCTAAGAAAAGATAGACATCCTTCTGTTTTTGCAAATCTTAATAGAACTGGCAATGATTGTAGCCATTGGTGTCTTGCTGGTGTTCCTGACACTTGGAACCTACTATTACTCTCCTCTCTTCTTTCTCCTAACTAAACTAATTATCTCTTTTCATTATTCCCAATTTTGTACAGTGGAGCCAGAACTCTATCGGGTGGTGGGCAGACTCGAATACCTTACGTTACATAATGTTTTCATATATAATCTTTATATTAATATAAAAACTATGAAATTGACTAATAAATTGGCATTAGCATCAATCTCTGAATTATCAATGTCATATAAAGTTTGTGGTAGTTGTTTAATTAAAATAATATTATCGGGAACTCCAAGCATTTTTTGTCCAAATATTTTAGCATTTCAATAACATTCTAAATCGAATGTCCCACACCTTCATAATGAATCACAAAAACAACAATAATGTATCACTAGTTATTTGAAATCAAATGGTGTATATTCGTAAATTACTTGAAAGTAGGATAATAACATCAATCCCAAATACACATACACTCACTCATAGATTGGGATCCCTATTTCATTCTAACAACTATCACCTTTCAACCTTTATCATTTTTATTGGATTAGAAATTTTGATAATATAATTCTATTCCTTTTTAATACCTCCATTCTGCACAAACTAGGACTATAAAAAGTTACCAAAAAATAATATTGGAGGTAAATTAAGTAATACTTCTTTTGTGTTGCAGCGAAAGGGCAACTATCCTAGTAATTTCAAAAATTGTATCTAAGTTCTTTGTTGTTCAACTGAATCATGTTTGGCAATTGCGTAGAGGTTTGGTTACTATAATTTTGTAACTAAGACTTTGTTTTTTAACTGTCAATACTAAAAATTGATTAATTACATAATTTCTTCACTGATTCAACGCACAAGTTTCAATTTTAGCATTTGAAGAACTAAAAATAAGAACAATCAAACAAATATAATGAGGCAAATGGACTCTAAAGTCTAAAGATATAATATCCAATTTCAGAATTCACGTCAAGTAACAAAGTGGAATCTGAATAAATGGTCAATTAGCTTAAAATTAAGCGAGTAATTACCTGAAGGACTTCAATATTTGGAAGGAAAACAAGAGGAAAATTTTGTTCTCTGTTAAAACTTGAAACAAATAGCAAAATTAGGCGGGAGAGGAATTTAAAGCCTGGTTGTATATTACTAGAAATTGAACATTGGTTGCTGTTGGCTGTGACAATTCGTAGAGGAGGAGGCTTCCGCATTTAAGGGCGTAGGATTTGCAATAGAGCATCAATGTGTAGAAATAATTTTAATTTGATAATTAAGGTAATGGTAAAATGCACAAGTGATATTTTTTTTTGAAAGTAAGGATTGCATCAAGGACTAAAGTAGATGGGCAATAAGCGGGAGGGAGCATACTCCAAGTCCCCGTTACCTCATTCAAAAAAATAGCTCGCGCCAAAGAGTCCGCAACAATATTATGATCTTATCTAATCCCACTAAAGCAATAAGAAATAAAAGAATTAGCTAGTAACTTAATATCATCGACAAAAGTCGACACATAAGAAAAGCTAGTATTCGCCTTTGTTAACATATAAAAAAGAATCCAGTTATCCGTTTCCATTACAAAGTGCGAGCAGCCGGAGTTCTTGAGCCATGACAAAGCTTCACACATGGAAAGTGCCTCAGCCTCTAAGATGGAAATGTGGCAAGGAAGCAGAGTCGATTTTGCACAAATAAAGTTACTGCCTGAGTTTCGAACAATAATGCCATAACCCACAGTAGCTCCGATGTCAAAAAGCCGTATCGATGTTACACATGAGGAAAGGGGGTAAAAGGCGCCTCCCAACCTGCCGGAGACAAAACAGGCTGGCCACCCTCACTAGCAGCTGCGACTCCAATATCAGAACCAATATCTGCAGAGGCCGAGCTAGCAGACCTGGAGGATGCCAAAGCTGAACCGAACCAGATCGTTGGTCCCGGATGAGTGGAGACATGCTGAAAAATCCTTTTGTTCCTAGAAGACCAAAGCGATCATAATAAGCAACAACACTGCTCAGCATAGGATAAAGGTTTGGTGCGAAACCAACTTCCAACGTAACAGAAATATCAACATAATGAGAAATAAAAATGGAAGGGTCAACTAGTTTCCACACATTCCGAGCATAATTGCATGTTAAAAAGACATGAGCTCCATCCTCACTACCAAGGAAACAAGTTTCACAACAAGTATTATCAACACAGTAAAATTAGTACAGCACAGAAGGATTTTGTTCAAATGACGCCACATGAAGACACGGATCTTTGGGGGAATTTTTAGGCTCCAAATAAAATTCTAGCAAAAAGAGCTAACTTTGCTAGGCATCCCCGGGTGGCCCATAAGAATACGTTATGCAGACTTTACTGTGAAGGAACCATTCAGTTCATGATGCCAAAAGGCTGAATCTGGTCTAGGGGATGAAGGGAGAGGAGTTCGCAAAATAAAATCAGCCTTGGTCTCATAAAAAACTCATGAACTTTGGGAATAATCCACGATTGATTTTTAATAAAATCAGAGACACGAACATCGGCTAAGGCACCAATCACTTTTCCATGTAAAATTGTTTTAGGAGCATGACTAACCCATGGGACTTCCGTTATACATAGACTCTCACCATTACCAACAGGCCAACAGATAAAATCCTTAAAGGGTTGCATAACATAGAAGATGCTACGCCAAATATAGCTTGGCAATCCCGACAGAGTGGCTGACAAAACATTACCATTTCAGAAATACCGAGAGCGAAAAACACGAGAAACAAGGCTATCGGGCTTAGTCAGAAAATGCCATAGCTGCTTACAAAGGAGAGCTGTATTGAAATTATAAATGTCCCGAAAGCCCAAACCACCAAATTTCTTTGGTTTACACAAACTTTCCCACCGGCACCAACGTATGCCCTCTCTATTCCCGTTATTTGAAGCTCACCAAAAGGAATTCAGCAACTTATGGATGGAATCACACAAAGATGAAGGTAGGCGAAAGAGGGACATCAGAAAAGCCGGTATAGATTAGAGAACCGATTTGATTAGAATCTCTCGACCACCCCAGCTTAGAAATTTTGATCTCCAAGAACTAACCCTCCTCCAGATCCTATCTCTGATATAGTCAAAAGATTCTATTTTACTCCTACAGTCCGACATAGGCATCCCAAGATACATCGAAGAGGGAGGGACAGGGACACGTTGAAAAAGTCACAGATAAGCTACTGCTTATAGCAGTCGACATTTGCACTGAACGAGACCGAGGACTTAGAAAAGTTTATCATTTGGCCTGGAGCTCTCTCATATGATAACAAACATTCTTTGATACTCTGGTATTCAAGGAATGTAGCCCAAAAGAATAAGAGACTATTATCTGCGAAAAGCAGGTGAGAGATGGGGGGAGCGTTCCTAGTAATAACACAACCATGAATACAACCACGACTTTCAAGCGATGACAAAGCAGTAGACAAGCCTTGAGCACATAAGATAAATAAATAAGGAGAAATTGGGTCCCCCTGCCGAATTCCCCTTTTAGGGGAGATAGAACCAAAGTGACGACCACTAGAAGAGAAGGAATAATGCACAGATGAAATACACATTATATTCCAATTAATCCACAGAACTGAAAATCCCAGCCTTGCCAACACAGCTTTAACACAAGGCTATTCTATACGATCATAGGCTTTAGTCATATCAAGCTTTAAAGCCACTAAACCCTCAGAACCTAGCCTTTTTCTATGCAAAGCATGGCCTACCTAATAGGCAATCATCACATTATCGTTATAACACGACTTGGAATAAAAGCACTTTGATTTTCTGACACAATACCATGCAGCATGCCTTTCAATCTATTAGCCAAAACCTTATAAATGATGCGGTACAAAACATTTCAAAGAGCTATTGGTCTAAAATTTGTAATGCAAGTAGCTTTTTAATTTTCGTAATCAAAACAATGCAAGTATCATGCAGCTCACTAGGGAGAACACTAGAGTATAAAATATCCCTCAAATAGATAAATAAATCATCACCAATAAGGTGCCAATAGGTTTGATAAAAAACTGGATTGAAGCCGTCAGGTCCCGGAGACTTATCAGGATGCATAGAAAAAAGGGCTTCTTTTACTTCTTCGATTAGTAGAGGGCAGCAAAGGGATTCATTCTGGTTCGGAGAGACACAAGGAGAAATCTAATCTACAAGGGAAAGATCCAGAGATTGGGCACTAGTGAAAATATTTTCACAAAATTGAACAATAAGCTCTTGAATTCCATCATCCCACTCACATTTCTGGCCCTCATCATTAATCAAGAATTCAATACTATTTCTCCTCTTTCTAGAAGCATCATAACTATGGAAAAGATGAGTATTATTATCCCCAAGCTCTAGCCAAACTATTTTCGCCCGTTGCTTCTAATAGATTTCTTGCTCCTGACAGAGTTGATTTAAACGGTTTCAGGCTTGCACATATCTCAAGTTTGCTACCGAGTTAAACATTCTCTTCGAACTCTCCATTTCAGCCAAGCATTCTTGGATTTGTTGATAAAACAAGTCTCCATGCTTCCTGCCCCACTCCTTGAGCAATACTGACAAATTGGGCAGCCTATCCGTGAAAGGTAACGCCTGCCTAGCAGACCAACTAGCCCGAATCAACTCTCTGCAGTCTTCATTTCAACTCCAATCATTGTTGTATCGGAAAAAATGCTCCTTGCGATAGCTGTCATTTTTAAGCTTTAGGGAAGATAACATTTTGATCACTAGAGGAAGTAGCAACATGGCTGATTGAGTAAGCTGGAAACATAGAAAACCAGTCCTCATTAGCAACTCCACGGTCCAAATGCTCTCGAAGAATAACCTAACCATTTCTAATGCGCTCCCATGTGAATTTACTCCCTTTAAAACCCAAATCCGTTAAAGTTATAATCAATCAAAGCTCATTGGAATTGAGCAATTTGATTATATGGACGAGGAGCACCTCCCCACTTCTCAGAAGTTGCTAAAATTTCATTAAAATCTCCCACCACAAGCCAAGGCTGATCTGAAGCGAGAGCCAATTGAAGAAGCAAATCCCAGGATTGATGTCTTAGATGGTGATAAGGATAACTGTAAAAACCCATGAGCCTCCATGAAAATCCATTGAGAGCAATGCTAACATCAATATGTGAGTAACTAAAGCTTTGAAGGGAGACCGAGGCAGAGGAGCACCACAATATAGCCAAACCCCCACCTTGACCAATACCCGGAACCATAAAAGAATTAACGTAGCCAATCTGATTTCTAACATTCTCCAAGTAAGGTCTAGAGCAACAGACCTCCGAGAGAAAAATAACATTAGGGCGTAACCTGGCCACCACCCTCTTCAACTCCCAAACTATTGCAGTGGGGCCTAGACTACAACAGTTCCAGCTAATAAGACTCATTCTTGTCGGTGAGTTTGTTCCTTGACAGAACTCGCCTCCAATGATAAAAAAGAACTGCCTAAAATCAATGGCTTGCTAGAAATCTCAGTAGCATAAGCATCCACCTTCTCCACCCTCTTTCTCTTCACGTCAGTCCCACTGACCATCTCTTAAGAGGTCCCCGTTTCCACCGAAGTTAGGAGGGCAGTAACTGACTTACTAGGCAGCTGTAAAGAAGCCCGATGCGAGCTTTTTAATTTCGTGCAATCTCTCCTAACCTCTTGGACCATCTCTGTAGAATCTTCGGATACCTCAACCAGGGCTGCACTACTCTTCCGATTTAGAGGGTTACCACTTGTAGCTGAACTTTGGCTCGAAGGCTTTCCCCCTAGTTTGTTGTGAGAGCCCGTTGCGATCCTTAATGACGGGTTAAATTTCAATGTAATTCCATCCTCTGAAGCATCAAACTTTGCTGCACAAAATTTATCTAAGTGGCCAATAATACCATAGAAGAAACAAAAATAAGGTAACCTCTAGTAACGAAAGCAAATAATGTTCCAATAATCGCCAGATTTTTTTAGTCTTATCTTCATTTTAAGAGGCTTCCTAATGTACAACAACACCCTTATCTTCAAATATGCTTTCCAAGAGCCATCAAATGTCTTACTATCAAACCTCACAAATGATCCTATATAATTACCAATGCTAGCTGCCATTTTTTCCATCCAAAAACATGCCTGCAAGTCATATACATGTACCTAGAATTCTACTCCCCATAATGGACATGTTTGCGGGTTAGAGCCCATATCAAAGCGATTAACAACAATCAATTTTTGCTCAAAAGACCAAGGGCCATCGTTCAGAATTCTCTTCGCATCCAGTGAATGAAATAACTGGAGATAATAAAGATGGGGTTCGAGCTCTTTGAAAATAATACCTTTGACAGGATTCCAAACTTCCTTCATCGCCAACTTGAAAACACCAGACTTAATAGGTTTATCCGAGACAATCTTGGTAAGTATGTACCATCCCTGCTGCGATTCTGTGTTTATTACATCATCCTCTTCCACAACCAGCCCTTCTTCGTCATTCCATTCAGCCTCATCGTTGAGATTGACTTTAGCCCAACGATCATTTAAATCATCGTCCATGTTTCTGAATTAGTCAACAAGATTTAGTGCAATGATAATAATGATTGGTAAGGCTCCAGAATCAATAGAAAGTACTACTGATCTGCCCATGTAATGCCCTATACGGAGAACCAAAGGGAGAAGAGAAAACCCTAGCGGCTGCGCCCTAGGGAAAAATTACCTCAACAAAGAAACAGTTTGTAGACTATGCACAAGTGATATTTGAGAAGCAATAAACAATAAAAGATTGATTTAATCTAATTATTCAGAGAGTAAAACAACATTATTTTGGCTTTAATTAAAAGCCTTGCCAAAACGCTATTGTTTTGGTATATTTAGCATAAAAAAACTAGAAAGAAAATGAGAAGGTAGAAGATGAAGGTAAGTTGACAACTCTCCAAAGCGGCGACAATAGAGAGAGCAGGCGATAGCAACAACATCCATAGGGAGGTTTAAGTTTCCCACCAAAGAGGGTGGGCGGCTAACCACCCCCGCTACACCCTATCCTCCAGTATTTCATGTTCAAAATCATTTGACTCATCTAACATAATATAAAAATCTTTTTATGCTATGTTCAACTTAAATGACATTTTTGGTGTCTCACAAACAAGTGCTAACGAGTCGAACCGAGATCGAATATTCTTGAGCCGAGTTCGTGGATGAAAATGGTCGGGCTTGGCTCAAAACTTGTCAAGCTTAAAAAATTTTAGTTCGCCTCGACCTCATGAAAAGCTCAGCTCGAGCTCGTGAATTTGCGAGACTTGTTACTTATGTTAAATGCTTTAGTATTATTGTCCAAGTACAACATTTTGATAAAATAAAAATTCAAATATATATTCCAAAAAATTTAAAATAAAGTTTGTGTTATGATAATTTCTTTACACAATCGAATTTAACATTATACTCCCTCCATCACAATTTAATTATCTTTTTATAATTTTGCCCTAGAATTAATAAATGATTTAAAAAGTTTAAATTAACATTTTACATTTATTACATTGATTAATAAATTCATTGTCATTAATATAGATAGAATTTAAAGAGATATGAAATAAACCTCCTAAACATAACAAAATAAATTTATTGTTATAATTATGGATAGGGGTGTTAAAAAACCGAACCTAACCTAAACTACCGACCTAACCAATGAAATTTGGCTTTTTTGGTTCGATTTTTGATCTAAACGGTTTGGTGTTGGTTGTACATTTCATTAATTTTCGGTGTATCCGGTGGGTTCAGTTTTATTGAAAAATAACTGATATAATCGAACCAACCGATTAATTATAATATCTATTTAAAAAAATTAAATACATATAACATATCTTTTAATTTTAAACAATTTATTTTAAAAACATTATATTTATAATATAAATATTAGTAATATTACCACTATTTGTTGTTTTTTAAAGACTATTATTTATTATATAGTCACCTATTAATTAAAATTTTTATTTTATTAATTATATTTCGTCTCTTGGAAACATAACGTGTAGTTCATGAATTACTAGTATATTATTTATTTGATTAATTCAATTTTATGTTATTGTAATTATATTACAATTTATTAGAACTTTAAGGTATAAAACTTAACTCTATGTATATAATAAAAGTATTATTCAATAACACAATTAAGATTCAAATAAAAATGAAAAACAAATACATATAATAGTTCAATTAAATGAACCAAACCAACCAAATCAAATAATTTTATTCGGTTCGGTTACATTTTTACGTCGGTTCGGTTTCAATTTCAATTTTTAATGGGTATTCAGTTTTCGGCGTAATCCGTTCGACTATTCAACCGAATAAACTGATGCACACACCTAATTATTGATAGAAATTAAAGAGAGATGAAATAAATCCCTTAAATATAAGGAAAAATTGATTGTTATTAATAAGGTTAGATTTGGAAGAAAGATGTGTGAGCTGGCGATGTTTTACACATGCAGTCGTCGCGAGGCTCCGGCCCCATTAGATGGGGCGTGAGGATTTTACAAGAAAGAGTAAATAAATTTTTGGAAAGACTCAAGGCTTAAACCTCTAGCCTACATTACAGAGTCACCACCCAGATAAGCTCTTCCGGGAATTCGGTACATCCTAGATTCGTTAACCCTAAACCGCACCGTAGTACAAAGATTCAGGTTCGGATGAGTAACCTACTTCTTCGTTATTTGAGTTATAATTACATGCAAACCACCACCTTTAAAGTATTTCAATTAATTTTCTAGTCGTTTTTTATTTATGTTTGGCAATTTAAGACATTCACAAGCGGAAAAGCAATAAATAATTAAATGTGGTAAATAAACATAGAGAAAAGAAAATACAAATAATGAAAATAAAAGGCTTCTAACCTAGGAGGGTAGGGATTAAATAATACATTTTTTGGGTAATACAAATGGTCATAAATACAATTTTTTATCTACAAATACATTTAATTTTACAAAGGCAATACCCGAAGTAATAATATCCTAACATATATCTAACCTTCATTCAAAAAGGGTTAGCACAATTTATATGGAACGTCACACTTAGGGTTAGTAATATCAAACAAAACTCAATTAATCATGCAAAAAGTTAGATTAGGTTGATAGTTAAAAGCATGGTTTTCAGAACTGGATCGGCCATTGAACCGGTGAAGAGGGTGGTTCATGAATTTAAGGTTCAACCGGATTAAATTGATGGTCAAACTGGATTTTCTAAAAAAATTTCAAATACTAATATTTTTAATAATCTGATATCAAATAAATAATCTAAGTTACACTATTTCAATACTTAATAATATTTATAATGTTAATACTTCATATACAAAGTTTATTCTTCAAATAAAAAAAATATAACATAATAATCAATACAATTTGATGAAAGGAATGCTAATAATTTTGTATTCAGCCGAACTTAGTTTGGATGAGACCATATATTATAAATTGGATTAAAAAAATAGTCAAAGATTTAATATACATATATTGGATAAAAAGTAATGCACATTCAATATCATTTTCCTACTAATAAATAAATAAATAAATATTACTTTGACTCTAAAAGCTTTAAAATTAAACACAATTCAAATTTTAATTGAAAAATATCATTTAAAGGTAAAACAAATTTATTTACACAATGCACTAAATAAATAAAGTAAATAAGTAATTTATAAATATGTAAAAGTTTAATATGAATATTATAAATGAAATAAAATAGAAATATGGAACAAATAGGTGTTGTTGTAGAGTGGTAGGTATAATGGATAATAAGTTAGAGGTTGTAAGCTCGATTCCTACCTATTGTAAAAAAACATTAAAACATAGAATTTTATTAAATATCAATGAACCGGCCAGTTGGATGAATCGATTTCCAATTCAACCGATCCAACCAGCAGGTTCAATAGGTCAATGTCCGGTCTTTGACCAAATTGAAAATCATTAAGAAACCGAATGGACCAGTGACCGGTTCCGATCGAACCCAATCCAACCGGCTGATCCGGTTTTCAAAACCATGGTTAAAAGCGTTGCGCTTGATTGATTTTTCCAAGCAATTTTTCTTGTAAAACAATTTATTTTAGACCCAATTTTACTCATTTTATATAATTGGAGATGTTACATAGCATATAGTGTGGCCGGTTATCAAGGAATATTGGTTCTTGTCATTGGGAATGCCTAACATGGAGTGAAAAATTGAAATCCATGCAAAAAAACAACAAAGGAGTGTTCTGGCCGAAAAACTAGACCAGCGCCTCTCTAGGTCTGACCGGCCGCGGCCTAATTGGCCACCACCTAGACCAGCATCGGTCTAGGTCCCCGGGGGTAGCCAAGTTGCCAACAAGGGCAGCAGTTGGACAACAAAGGCTTCAGGAATCTAGGACTTTTTTTTTCAAAATTTTCTGTTTCTAATGCACAAGATAGGTGAAAAATGGACTTTAAAACTGAGGCAAATCAATTTATAGCGATACCTTCTAAGAGAACCAATGCCTTTGTAGTTGGTCGGTGCCCCTGTAGGTAACTACATGAGCATCGATCAAACTAGAGGAGCGCCGGTCTAGTTAGAGGGGCAACGATCCAACTAGGAGGCATCGAGTTAATAATTCATTTTTCATCCCCAAAACACCCAAAAAAACAAACTAAATGCACAAACAAGCCTACAAGTATCCAAAACCTCAGAAGCTTACTACTCTTATGTGTTCTGAACGATTTTGGAGCTAGAATCACCGAGAGAAGAGTCCTCCCAAGCCTTTTTTGTTGATTTCTTGAGTTTTTGTTGAAGAACCCTAAAAATTGAAAAAAAATGCGAGAGTTGGAGTTTTTTTAGTGATTTTAGATTCCATAGGAAGGTATTTGAAGGACTATCCAAAATCTCAAGAACCCAAACCAGGAAAAGTTCAAGAAAATGGAAGAGAAAATCAAAGGAAGTGAGATTTTTTCCCTTTTTCCCAAACTTTCTCACCACGTTTTGTGTTTTTCTCTCTCTTCTCTCAATTTAACCCAAAAAGTGGTTGAAATTAGGTATCTCTTTCCTCTCCTCAAAGTTTGAACCATTTTATACCCTTTTGGGTTGGCTAAAAAGGGTAAAAATAAAAAATCACCAAAGAAAGGTAAAAAATGGGAAATTCTGGTGAAAATCCGGTGCCACTCTAATAGGACGGGTGGTGGACTAGCAAGATAACTAGCATCGGTCTAGTTAGACCAGCGCCGGTCTAGGTTCAGGGGCACCAGACTAGCCACAAGGGCACCAGGAACCGAGAGATTCTCCAAGGTCCTAGTTTCCCTGAACAACAAAGGAAACCAATTTTTTGACCTTCTTAGGATTTTTTTTAAAATTTTTTCTAAAATATAAAATTTGATTTTTAATATTTTTAATATTTTTTTTATGTATTTTCTACTCATTTTAAGTGAATAAAACAAGGCTTTTAAGGCTAAAAACACATGTTTTATTCTTAACGAAATAAAAGAGTAACTAAAACTACAAACTAAATTATTTAATGATAAAAATAATTATTTTAACATGTGAGAAATGTTAGAAAGGCCAAGAGAACTTCTTTCAACACCATCTTAGCCTCGATTATGGGTTCACAAAATTTGGAGAGCAAGTATAAACAATAAGCTTTCATCATTATTTCACGAGAGGGACCCAGAATCTCGTACTCAGAGGCTGCCCCTTGTGAGATCATTACTACACAGGTTAGAGTGGTCACATGAAAAGAGTAAGGGATAGAAATGATACGACCTTTTAGGAACCCTCTAGAAATAAAGTGCCGAAGTTGACCTTGAAACATGGAAGATATCCGTGCTCTTTGGAAATCCCCAACATGAATGTACTTCGATTTTTGGAATCTGCAAGAAATAATTTAGTGCTGAAGTTGACCTCATAACATGGAAGACTACCATGCTCTTTGGAAATCCACAACATGGATTTTTTTCGATTTTCAGAATCACCAAGAAATAATTTAATACCAAAGTTGACCTCAGAACATGGAAGACCGTCGTGCTCTTTGAAAATCCCCAACATGGATATTTTTTCGATTTTCAAAACCACTTAGAAATAATTTAGTGCCGAAGTTGGTCTCATAATTACTGGTTAATTAAGAAAGTAATTGAACATGCAATGTTGCAAGGTGGAATTTCAAAACTTAAAATTAACCTTAAAGGATCTCCTAAGCATGCCAGGATTGATATAATCTAATTTGAAACATTCCATAGATGCTAATAGGTTTGTAAAACTTATAAAAGAAACCTAGCATCTAAGTTAAGAGCATTACCAATTGATGAGTGCTTCTCTCTCTTTTGGATGCGGTATTCCCTTAGAGCAATTTGGCAGAACTCCGTTGGCACTAGCCTCCAAAATAGGAAAGCCCCTATGATTGATCCACACGGATCTTCACCGACCATAACCTTCACTGAGGTAGAACCCGTTGGTAGACAGTAGCTGCTAGACCGCTCGGAGACCAACCCGAAAGTATTAACTAAAAAGACTCACTTCAAAATAGAAAGAGCCTTCTAGAGAATTCTTCGTTGCTTAGAGAACCTCATGGATGATCTTGCAAAATCTCATGAAGAAAAGATGTCGAACTCAGAGAGAAAGGCTGAGCTGAAGTAAAGTGAAAAGGAGAATGGGAACCACTATTTATAGTGGGAGGGGAGTTCAAAAATCCCCTTAATTAGCAATGTGGGATGGCAAAAATCCCATTCCACCCGTGGGTCGTGCGTGGAAATCCAGCTCTGTGCGGGTCAACCCGCGATGATTTACAAGGCAAACCTTAATGGGCTTGCCTTGCATTGTAAGCCGAGCTAGTGGGCTTTCCCACAAGCTCAGCATGATAGCCGCTATACAAGCTTGCACAAGCGCTGACATAGGCAGTGCTTGAGGGCCTGCTGTCGGCTATCGCTTGTCGGTTTAGCCTGCCCGCTTTTTAGCTCTTGGGCAGCCGCGCAGGCCCCACTCAAAAAAACCCATGTTCATTTGGGGTCCACTCGTAACGGGAAAAATTTCTTTGCTTCGCTTAGCGTAATTTTCCCAATTTTCTCCTTTAACCCTTTTAATTATTAATTTGATTTAACCAATTAATAATTCATCCAACGAATTCGACAACCTTAATATTCTCAGCAGAGACACAGTTTATAGGTTCTCTACTTAGTCCGGTAAAGACCCAATGTGTGTGACCTCATAGGATCCCAAAGCATAGATCCGGTAGAGGTTGACCTAAACTTGGCTTCCCATCCAGGATCCTTTAGGCTCAGTGTTCTAGATTGATATGGAACATGAGCATGGGAATTTGTACCAACTCGCACATTCAATGATGAGGGCTTTTTGAGATTTAATCATTGAATTAGGGGAGAGCAAGAAACCTAAAGAACCAAACAAAACTTGAGAACCGGATCAGACCGAAATGAACCGGACCGAACCAAACTAATTAGGTTCGGTTTGTGGTTCTAATTTTTTGTAATTTGGTTTTAGGTTCGGTTCTCGGTTTTGAGAAAAAAACCAAATAAACTGAGGACCGAACCTAATTAAAAAAATTAAGATTTTTTTCTACTTTTACGGTTCATCCACGTTTTGTTCTTTTCAAGATTTCATAATATAATTTTTTTATATCTTCTATGGTAGGTTACTGAGGTGGAAAAAGTGTTTTGCATGTTAGTGGTTGTGTTCATTCCTTATGTATTTGTTTAATTTCTTATAATGATCGTTAAATTTAATTTTGTTTTCTCAAACAATAGTTAATTCTTTAACATGAAAATAATTATTACATTTTTAACTTTGCTATCCCAAAAAATAGTTAA
>CATIWQ010849911.1:0-13164 GCA_949673415.1 Euphorbia schlechtendalii | reverse complement strand
TGTGTGTGTGTGTGTGTGTGTGTGTGTGTGTGTGTGTGTGTTCAACAATTTTTCCTTTTGTCACAACAAAATTTTGGTATTTTTCAAATGCTCGCAATGTCCAGTATGTTTATTCTTATTTCGTTCCTTTATTAAATATATAGTTATACACATTTTGGTGCTTTTCTCATTCTCTTCTTTTTTTCATTGTAATTTTTTTCTGTATTAGCAACTTTCAAAACAAAATGGGGAAGAACCATCGAAAGCGGAAATTATTTATCGAAACCTGTAAACGCAAAGATGGACGTGATTACAAGTCGCCAACTGAAGTGATTAGTTATAGAATTGTAAGTACTTTATTTATTTAAAATCTTGTTGATAAATGTTTTAATTTTTCATAATTGTATTATGATCTGCATTTTTTACAGTCTGCACTTAAGGAGATGTGCGCTGGTGCACCTAATGAGAGAGTGTTCAACAAATTATTGCTCGTGAGAAAACACATGGACCTTCTTGTCTCGTTGGCAGGCGTGCACCACCAAAGAAGTTGAAGAATGAATTAATAAGAAACACTTCATATGCTTATATTGAAGAGTTGACAACAAAGATCAAGCAAAACTTGAAAGTAGAACTAGAGGAGACTATCAAGCAACAAGTTCAAGAAAACATGTTGAAACTTGTGAAAAAAATTATTGAAGATAATCCAATATAAATATTAATCTTGATTCTTTTTAACAATCTAGTGAAAATGATAATGTTACCATAAGGGAGATAGATTAGGATGTTAATTTACTTCCTCGTGACATATTTTTTAGAAGAATCATTTCCCCATCACATTTGTTGGATTTTTATAACTTTATAATTTTATGTTGATACATTAATGTTAGGTATTTCAATTGTTTTAAAGTATAACATGTTTTATGCTTTTAGGTTCAATATATTGAATTTTAAATTATTTAAAATGTTGATATTGTAGGTATTTCAGTTTTATAAGCTATTGTAACTACACACATAAAGCTTATATTCAAAGTTGTTGCAAATATAATAAAATAGGTTGCTGAAAAATAAAATAATTATAAAAAAATGTTGCAAATATATAAGAAATCGTTGTTATAAATAAAATCTTTTCAATTAAAAATAGTTGCAATTTTGCACAATGTGTTGCAGTTTCAATAAAAAAGTTTACTAAAATGAGTTGCAATTGTGTACAATCCTGTTGTTATTGCAAAGAAAAGCGTATTTAAAAAAGTTGTCATTCTGCTCAAAAGTGTTACAATTGCGTACTCAAGTGTTAAAAGTGTTACATTTCAATGTTTATAGCAACGGTCTAAAAATGTTGCTAAAAGGTGTGAAACCGTAGCTATAAACTCGTATTGTCACATATTTTAAAACGTTACTGCAAATAAACAAAAGCGTTGTTAAAAGGACTTTTTGCAAGGAAGGTCAAACCTACACTTTTTTTGGGTGAAAAAAGAGCTGCATATTTATTTTTGGCAACTTGTTCAACGCTTTAAGCAATATTTTTGAGGAGTTTCTACATGCCACATATGGTGTAGTGGTTTATTCCAATTCGATTGTGAAACTACTACAGACTTGGTGAAACTAGTTATGATTTACTTATTTATATTGACATCATTTTAACTAGCCCAATGCTTTCCGACAACTTAACGCTTCCCCTAAGCAAGATATATCAAGCTTCCAAATTTTCTCCTCAAATAGATTGAACAACACAACTATGTCATGTCCTATGTACTCCCTGTAATCGAAAAGGCTTGCATCGAGGTTCCATTCTAACCAATTATATAATCGAAAACACTTACTTTATTGAGGATTAACAATTCAATTCAAAGGAACCAAGCAAGAGTTAGTGTCATGATTTTTGTCCAATTGTTATGAACATATAGAACTATAAGTGGATAAGAACTAGTTTTATATGATAAATTATTATTCATGTGTGGATTTTTTTTTTTTTTGCTCTTTTTCTAACCAACTTCTCGTGGACTGATTTTCTGATCTAGCATTTTCTTGTTTATTATGTAAAAAACATAATTGCTGCAGATCCAAGGTTTTGATTTAGAAGTGATATGCCAAGCTGAAGTTACATGTTGTTTATTTGTTTTATATTTGCATTTATTTTATATTCACACTTAAATTCTCTTAATTTGAATTATCTTATGCTTTTTTTGCGATAACATTCTTCTTTTGTTCTTCTATAATGTAGGTTGTGAATCTGCTTATGGAGATGATGAGAACAATGCTTCACATGCATGACGAGTGGTTTAAACTTCAAATGTGTAAAGATCGGTATGAGAATCTTTTGGAAACACTATAAACTTTAAGTAGCGTTATTTTTAGTTTGTATAATATTATGTATTTTTTAGTTCTCGTTTGAATTTCAATTTTTTTGAATTATGGAATCAATTAAGTGTTTTACAAATGTGTTGCAATAAGCGCAAAAAGTGTTTCAAATGCTACATAAGTGTTTTTCAAAAAGTGTTGCGAAAACTAGACATGGTGTTACAAATATGCTAAAAGTGTTATAAAAAAGTGTTGAGAATAAACAACAAAAGTATTACAAAAAAACTAACGGACGTTAACATTGACGGCGAC
Source organism: Euphorbia schlechtendalii (assembly GCA_949673415.1). Taxonomy (NCBI): domain Eukaryota; kingdom Viridiplantae; phylum Streptophyta; class Magnoliopsida; order Malpighiales; family Euphorbiaceae; genus Euphorbia; species Euphorbia schlechtendalii. The sequence continues at coordinate 10,575 of CATIWQ010849911.1, read as the reverse complement.
AGGTATTTTTTGCAACACAACAAAAGTCGTTGCAAGTACTAAAAAAGTGTTGCGAAAAGTCACTTGTCACAACACATTTCTTAGTGTTGCGAAAAAAATGTGTTGCGAAAATGACTTTTCGCAAGGAAAGCATCACCAACGACTTTTTTCATGGAAAAGTGTTGCGACAAGTGCTTTTGCAACACTTTTGACACTTTAGGCAACATTTTATCGTTGTAGCAACAAACCATCTATGGCGTAGTGTCTCCTATGCGATATATTAACATTTTCCTATAAAGGAAAAGTTAGTGTTGAAACCAGCTCAATAGTACTTCACAGTACTTTAGTTTTGGAGATAACAAATTACTTAGGAAAGTAATATTAATTAAGTAATAAGTAAACTCTTAATTAAGTAGTTAGCTTGAGTTAGTTCTGTGGTAAAACAACTTAGCTTGACATAAGTTTAGCTAAGTTATGGTTTAGTGTTGTGAAGGTTTCCAAGCTGAGTAACTTTGCTTCAAGGTTTATGCAATATAGCTATGCCACAACTGAGTTCTTTTATGCAATTAATCTCAGCGAAAGCTGAGTACTTTATACGATGCTGAGTTACACTTGACAATGTTACCTTTAATTGTTCTGTGAAGATAGAATATTCTTAGTTGTTGCTTTTCAGGTCATAAAAAGGATTTAGCGTTGAAAACAAAAGAATATTCAAGTGTTCTTCACTGCAAAAAGGTATTAGTACGTAATGTTGGGATGTTTCACAAAAAGCCAAGTCAAAATAAATAATCTGAAAACTTGCCGCTTTACAGCATAACCGCACCACGACGACTTCAGCAAAAATAATCAATCAGATTTCTACATGTTACATCTCACACGCACTCTCTCAAAAAAATTACTTGAAGGAAAATAGTTAATGACGAGAAATCAATCAATTGATTAATATCGTGCCTCAAAAAACAAAATTTCTGTCTCTAAATGTCTTTAAATCTATTTCAAATGGATAGTATTTGAAGTTGTGACTGAGGTCTTAGCCTAGTGGTTAAGATAGAAGTTGTGGACTCTAGAGGTCTTAGGTTCGAGTCACATCTATGGTGGGTTGGGGATATTTCTTTCCATTTCATGTAAGCCCAAATGAGGTAAATTAAAAAAAAGCTGTGTAGAGAAGAGATTTTAAGAGCTAAAGTTAAGATGATAAGTTGCAATGGCTACTTCCAGGAATCTAGAAATCCAGTAGACTTTGTTGAACCCAAGTTAATAGCTTTTCATAGTACTTATGTTTTGGAGATAATAAATTACTTAGGATAGTGAAATTAATTAAGTACTAACTAGACTCTTAATTAAGTAAGTAAGCTTGAATTTATTTTAAGGAAAATAACTCAGCTTAACATAAGCTTAGTTAAGTTATGGCTTAGAGTAGCAAAAGCTAAGTAGGTTTTGTTACATTATTTATGCGATATAACTCAGCACAAGTTGAGTAGTTTTACTTAGTTATTCTCAGCGTAACCTGAGTAACTCTTACGATGCTGGCCTACTATTACACCTACGCATTTAACCATTTCCGTAAAGATAGAATATTCCTTAGTGATGCTTTTTAGGTATTGGAGCTGAAAACAAAAGGGATATTTATGGGGTCCTCACTTTTGTTAGATGAACTAGGGGAAAAACAGTCAAAGAAGCTAAATCTATTCCTTTATTCGTTCAAAGAAGTAACTAAAATCCCAACTAATATAATCTACTATGAAGAGTTTGCTAAAATCAATGGCAGTTTGTTGGTGCTGAGAAATCACTTGGCTTAAGAAAGAACGAGGAGTAGTGCTAACAAAGTGGTAGTTATTCAGATTAGGCTGATGGAATCTAGCTTTCTAGAAAGATTATTGGTCTTTCTTCTTCTACATCTATGGAAATTGTTATGGCAATAAAGTTAAATCCTAGTTTTGATACCACAAATGTTCAACTTAGTGATATGAATGCAACCTTGAATTTTCATAGCACTTAGTTGAATGCTCTTAGGGATGTGTAATTGATGATCAAGAGGAATACTGACAAGAAGCTTAAGGATATTAACAAGAAGATTGATGGTCATACTGACATGTTTCATTATATTTCTAGCTCTCTTGAAACTCTTCTCAAGAATTATACCTCATTCAATGAAAAGGTTAACAAGGTGGTCACTTTCAGAGAAAGACCCTCTATCCAAAATGCAATTGAAAAAAAGAAGCTAGACACCATTCTCAAATTCATCAATGCCCATACTGCGAAGATAGTAGTTGACTCTCAAAAGGTGTTGATTAATGAGATGGAGAAAATGAAGATTAGTGGGGGAGGATCCATTCATGACAAAGATTTATCCACTAACATGACTGTTCACGGATAGCTGAACACTTTCAAGGATCTACTAGGCCAGGTGACAGAAACTAGACTTGAAGATGTTAAAGACGTGATCTTTGTTGCTTAAACGGTTAATTCATTAGCTCCTAGAATAATAGAGATTGAGTCTCTCTTGATGGCATATACTTCTAAGGATACTTTCGCTAAACTGTTGAGGATTTCCCAATAATATGCCTTTAAAGCCTACACTATGATTATGACTCTTGCTCGCAGTTACTCAATTTTCCTTGAAGAAATGAACTATCAAGAGCATCTGTCTGATCCAAGCTTAGAGAAGTTTAAAGATGAGCTAAAGCCCTTTGTCTATGGCAGAAATGAAAATTTTAAAACTTCTTTGGCCAGCTTCTTGATGACAAAAGGGGAGGATAAGAAAGTAGCAAAAACCAAGACTAAGAAGGAAAACCGGGGTAAATTTTTAAGGTTGATCGGAAATAGAAAAAGTCAATGGTCCACGAAGATAAAAACAAAAAGGTTGATCAGGAAGAAGTAAGAAGAAGAAGAAGAGCTAGAGAAGATCCAATCAAGTTTAAAGAATAGTTAGCTCACTATTACTGATTGTAATAGCTCCTTTTTCCTGTAAAACTTAGTATAGCCCTTTTTGTATACTTACTAAATCATATAATGAGAAGCTACATTTATTTCTCCAAGTTAAGGTCTTCTCAGCTTCCAATGTTTTCTTTCTATTACTCTAACCTATGCAGGAATTAAAGAAGTTAAAGAAGAAGTTTGATGAAGATAAAATATGAATATAATAAATTTTCTGTTATAGAAGAGTTCACTCAATACGAGGCAGTCTTGCATCAAAAGCATAAGGTATACAAGTGTTTTAAATTCTTACTGAATTAGTTAATGCTACTTCATATTTTATCATCATTCAAAAATGGAACTTCACAGTATCTTGAGTTTTGGAAATTGATAAATTAAAATAGGTCAGTTTAATTAACTCGGTACTGAGGTTGGAATTTGAGTTGTTAAGCAAGAGTATATCCATAAGAGTATTACTTAACACACTGACCATTGCTCAAATTCTAACTCAGATTGTGTAAAGTATAAAGTTACTCAACATGGGGCAAAGTAACTAAAATACTAAACATGAGAATTTAACTTGCAATCAACAGTATCTCATTACAAATAAACCTTAATGCTGACCTTTAAAAACGTTGTTTGCCTTCTAACTTTTTCCGTTAAGGAATATTCTGTCTAATTTACTTTTTTTCAAAATTTAATGTTGATCTATACTAAAGACAAAGAGGATATTCTATGACATGCATAAAAGTAGTAGTGCGGTTTGTCTGGGGATTAGCACTGCAGTCCAAGGACAACAAACAAAAAGTGTTACGTTCCAATTCAAGCCACACGCAACTGCAAACATCAAATTCTCAGGCGTATGGGAAGAAGAAATGTAGAAAACAAGCACATCTCTCTCTCTATCAGATTACAACCAAGATCAATCCTAAATTAGTTTGTTTCTCAAAGGATTGATTCTATCTCTAACAAATTATTTCTATTAGACAATAGCATCTTCAAATCTCACAACAAGAAGATTTGAATCTCAATGGAAAGAATCTAGTACAAGTTTGCAGTAACAGCTACTTCAAGGCAACTCTATAAAAAAGGAGACTGAAGCAGTAGTTTCAAACTTGGTGAATACACCTGAATTTTTAAAAAGCTGAAATCTCTATCAAATTTACTCAGCATTCGAAATTCAATTATGTCAAGAAGCATTCAAAATCTTCTCAACTTGTTTAAAATCAAGAGTCATTAGAATCTTGGAACTAATATGTAAGATTATTCATTGTAAGGAGAAACAACAATCTATAAGTTGTTTTCTTCATATCTCCATTTTTCAAATATAAATAATGCTCATGCAAGATACCTGAGGGCTGGACTAGGCAACGATCAAATCAGTATAAACCTCGATGTTTGATTTCTAAACTTTATCTCTTTACTTAACTCAATATTGCAATCACTCAACATTCTCTGTTATATTTTGCTTATTCTCTCTTTCCTTCACTGAGTATTTTTGCTTGTCTGCTGAGTAAAAGATTTTACTCAACACAAGCTTTCGTAAAATGAGTTTGTTAGTTTACTCAGCACATTTTTAACTTAGCACATCATACATTCACCTATAAATATATCTTTCTGTTAAACTTAAAAACGGATTTAAATCGTTTTAGTCATTCACTCCCCCTGATGATCAATTATATAAACTACACAGGACCAACAAAGTGTAATACTTGAAAGTTGAGAGTGATACATAATTTTTTATACCATGTGCGGGCTCATGCATCTTGCCTAAACAATAAAAAAAAATTTACATAAATATTATAGATTTTAAATTGAAAATGTGAATGTGCCGATTTGCAACATAATGAATTTAATGAGTGTGTAACACATGTCAAATATAATCAATGAACTAAATTGAGGCTACACTTAAAGTTTTTTATTTTTCTTTTGCGAATGTATTTAGTGAGTCGAATATGAGTCTCTTCTCACTTACTCAACATGCGTTGACCAGTGATGAATCTAAAATTACTTTCCGTGGAATCCAAAATTATATTTAGAAAATCTTAAATTTTACATATGTAAATAAACATTTAATAAAAATAGAATTGATGAAGAAAATTAGGAAATTGAGGTAAATTATACCCACATAGTTTGTGTAAAAGTTCATTAATTAACCAATTTCTAAATTATGGGGTTCACTGACTTTATTTAATGGGTTCCAAAATTTTATATGTATATAGTTTTTATATAATTTGTTAAAAAGAGTGGGGTTGTATGTGCATCCATTGTGTTCGCAACTGACCTACATTGTAAATAGAATTGACATTTATTTTATTACAAATTTAAATCCATTTAATGTGTTTATGAAAACCAAATATACACTTAACTAAAATTTATTCATACAAGCAATTTATAATTAAATAAGATTTTGGATAAATCATTTTTATGAAAACCAGAATATTGTTGGTATGTTATGCATTAGAATTAAATAATGCAGAATGAGTATCCAACTCAAAAAGATTAGCGTGTTCTCTTAAAATTTGATTGGAGTTATGTTAACCTGCTAGAACTTGGATATCCTTAAGATGGTGCGTTTTTGTCTACCCTAAAAGCATTTTTGTACTAATTCGCATTTTGATTACTGACTAATGGAACATCGCCTTCCTGGTTCTGATATGATAAAAGGATCTTGGCAAGATCATGCTTGAAGAAAGACTAAGCATATGCTTTGGTATTTATAGAGGGAGAGGGAGGTCATATGCATGCATCTCTTTCAATGGGAAGATTTAAATTTGAAAACATACAGTCTGTTTCATGTGAATTTTGAAAACCACTTGCTATTTTTCTGAACAAAACAAAATGAATGATTCCCTCTTTCTAATCTATAAAAAGCTAAAAGCTGCTTTTCATTCTTTTTGTAATTGTCTATGTTTCAGCAAATTATTCAAAGGATTCCCTCTTATCTACAATATTGAAGTTATGCTTATCTATTCATTAAAATTATACCTTGATTCGAGGTAGCCGTCTGGCTTGGAAGGAGCTCACTCTTACGGGTTGTGTTTAGTTAGAGGCTCATTATTTATTAAATTTGGTTTGAGCCCGAATCCGCCAAAGCGTAGTATTATAGGTTGTGTTTGAATCTGTATAAATACCTTAGATCAACATTATTAATATTAATTTTATTTATTTTATATTACTAATTGTTTTGAGTTTTTATGTTTTACCATTTTTAACTTTTAAACTTGATTACTACAATTTTACTAATATTTAAAGAATTTACGCAAAATTGTAATTATATGTAAGATTTAGGTACAATTATATTAATTTTTTCTTGTTTTGCTAAAATTTGAAAGTAAAAGTTAGTTATGAACCATAAGGGAAGCTTGAGAATGATCTTGTAAGCCAGCCTAACCCAAGCCATAAGTTTTAAAGTATTGTTCAAGTTGAACCTAAGTTGATAATTATGGTTATTATTCCTTTACAACAAAAAGGCTAAATATTTTCGAAGCATGTCATGTGACAAATTTCAAAGGCTTATAGTTCAACTTTTATTCACTTTCACGTGAATTAGAATGCACGGTTTCACAAAGCATATTATTTCTCCTTCTATCTATCTCTCAACTCCAAGTTTGTGTCGTCGCCATCATCCACCGTTGACTCAAACTCAAGCTAAGCTTGCGTCGTCATCATCGCCAACTCTACCATCATCATCATTATCGCAGGCTCTGCTAGCAAATAATATTCAAAGCTACTCCAAGCTTCTTGTTATTTTTTCTTTACAACATATACATATATTTATTAAAGTTCTTTGTATTCATTCATACCCGAAAAAAACCGAGGCCCTCTTATACTAGGGGGCTCTGGACGGTTGCTCACCTCGCTCCTGCTCAGGGCCGGCCTTGATTAGAATTAAATAATGCAGAATGATTATCCAACTCAAAAAGATTAGTGTCTTCAAACCTAAGATAAACTTAAAATTTGATTGTAATTATGTTGTCCTGCTAGAATTTGGATATCCTTGAGATTGTGCATTTTTGTCTACCCTAGAAGCAATGTTGTACTAATTTGCATTTTGATTACAAAGTTGAATGGAACCTCGCATTCTTGGTTGGGATATGATCAAAGGATCTTGGCAAGATCATGCTTGTTACTTATTAGTGATTTTGAATGGGGATTATGTGTTTGCCATTGAATTCTTTTGTGTATTCTAATGTTTTTTCAATTGTTGTCTTTTTGCTAAGTTGAATATAACATGTTTCTAAATATTTGTAGAAAAAATTATTAATGTTGATACAAATCCCATTCTTGGATTGGTAGCCTATGCAGGCTATTTAGTGGTTTCATGACTTTTATCTCAATTGATTAAATAGAGAGCACACTCGAACTCAATAAATAGAAGTCTGATAGAAGAAGCACTAACAAGATTGATTCGGTTTTGTTATTAAAACTTAATTTTGCAAGTTTTTCAAAGAAAAAAAATTTGCAAGGAATCAACAAAAGGAAATGCTATGTAAGGTAAGATTTGAAATGCATATAATAGAGAGCAACATCCAAATATCATATAATATAAAACATGCATATTTTGAAATGAACCAAACTTTATATACTTTATTTTGTTGAAAATACAACCTATGGGTGAACTAATGAGAAGGGCGGATAAATTGCATCCGGGTGCTCCAATGCAGCGGGCGGATAAATTGCATCCGGGTGCTCCAATGTAGCATGTGGTGGAACATCGCAGTTTCCCGGAGAAGAAGGTTGTGGATTAATAGAATCAGAATTGGCAGGTTTATGAATGCAATTAATGTTCAAAACCCTTCCATTTGTGGACTCAAATATCATAAGTAGCATGAAAACACAAGCAAACATAGCATTCACTTTGGCCATTTGGGTTGATTAAAGGCAAAGAGAAGGGAAGAGTGGAGTGAAGAAAGATTAGGGCTCTGCGTTGGTATTTATAGAGGAAGAGGGAGGCCATATCCATGCATCTCTTTCAATAGGAAGATCTGAATTTGGAAAACATACAGTCTTTGTCATGTGAATTTTGAAAAACCAAGAAAACTGATTTTGTTGTTTAGCTACTTCTCTGAACAAAACAAAACGAATGATTCCCTCTTTCTAACCTGTAAAAAACTAAAAGCTGCTTTTAGCTTTTTTTGTAATCTCATATGTTTCAGCAAGCAAGGATTCCCTCTTATCTACAATATTGAAGTTATGTTTATCTATTCATTGAAACTAGAACTTAGAACCGAGGTAGACCTCCGGCTTGGCAGGAGCCCACTCTTATGAGTTGCGTTTAGCCAAAGGTTCATTATTTATTAAGTTCGGCTTGAACCCGAACCCCGTTTAAGCCTAGCAATATAATTGGTTGTGTTTGAATTTGTATAAATACCTTAGATCAACTCGATTAATATTAATTTTAGTTATTATAATACTAATTGTTTTGAATTTTCATAATTTACCATTTTTTTACTTTTAAAATAGATTACTACAAGTCTTACTCATATATTAAGAATTTAAGTAAAATTGTAATTATACGGTAAAATTTATATAAATTTTGTTGTTTTGCTAATATTTAAGAGAAAAAAATTAGCTATGAACAATATGCAAAGCTTGAGAATGAACTTGTTAGTTAGCCTAGCCCGAGCTTGAAATTTTAAAATATGATTCAAAATGGACCTATGTTGATATTTCTAGTTAAATCCAGATGAAGCTCAGCCTAAATATGAACCAGTCTGACCAACAAACAAGTATGATTGAAATATGACGTATAAAAGAGTGTTAATCACTGTTTTAAAAATCCAGCATATGTGCTATTTTGAAGGTTGTCGCTTGATTGCGCCTAGCATTTAAACCCCGCCGCCAACTAGCGTTTAAGTCCCGTCTAGACTTCTAAAAGCTCCGACCGCTCGACTAGCGCCTAGTGCATTTTAAAATACTGATGTTAATTAATAGCCTTTCTATTTAATTTAATTTCATTTGAATATTATATTTATCTTCATTCTATTAAAAATTTAGCAATTGTCCCGTGGAAATTTTTTATCCAATATTCTCCATCCCTGAGAAGAATTTGGGTAACCATCATCCTGTTTACGACCCTGGTTTTGTTAATATCCAATATATATCATGTTTATGTAATTTTTCATTCTCATTAATTTTAATATGAAATTTTTAACATTATTTGGAACAATTTGGTTATGCTTTCCTAAACTACTTTTCTAGAATGCTCAATTTCAAAGATTTTTTTATAAGCAACAAAGGTGATTTTAGAATAAAAAACAAGTCAGACGGATTCTAATTAAATATATTGTTTAAAGTTATTTTTTTATGAAAACAACTTAATGAGACAACTATTCGAAATAGAATTTTATGAGAACAATTTATTAAAACAGCCGTTTAAAAAACAATACCAAACAAACTATTTCTCTATGATAAAATCTAGGAGAAAGTGTTGCAAGGAGTTCATTATCTCAGCTCTAAGTTCAATGAGCGAATATAAGAATATTTATAGAGTTGGCTAAGATACTTTACTAACAAACTTACAACTATCGAACTTGTATCAAAATACTAAAGGCCGTTAACTTGATAACAACCTATAAACTCCAACAAAGTATAACTGATGAAATAGTTCTTACTAAAACATTTGTCCTCTTTCAAACTTCTAAGCACCATTGATCCCCCAGACTTCAAACTAAGCTTGCTTATAATATTTTGATTGTTATAAACATCAGTACTCTTTATATTAAAAATCTGAAGCAGTTAATTTAGTTTTGGCTTGAGATATACAAGTTAATCATAAGAAAATCATCAACAAAAAAAATATTACTAAACTAGAGAAATCGTATCAAACTAAGATCCATTATTAAACCCCATCTCATCGACACAAGCATTACTACTCAATATCTCGATTTCTCATGTGAACGACTCACCAAACTTTTATTTGTCTTCTCGATCTCTTCACCTTTATCTATGATCATTAAGCCTATGATTTCACCAATTTATTATCTTTTCCCCATTGTGTATCAATACAAACTGGTGAAACTGAAGGGAATTGTCATCGAAAACATAACCGCGTCGACGGAATTATTAGTAAAAATTTTCTCGAATTCGAATAGGATCTTCTCAAGAACCATTGATAGGGTTTAAAAAAATTTATTTCACAAATAAAACTTGGAATATCTTTTTAAGAGACAGCTGCAGTAAAAGCTCGCAAGCGAAAGCTCTCCAATCTTACATGCACGAACTCCTATCGAACCAGGACTGGTGCTAGTAGTATAGACGAAGAACGATGAGAAAAAAACTCCAAGAACCCAATTCACATAAAGTTGAAAATGTGTATATGGTTTCTATGGTGGCTATACACGTTTTGTGAATCTTAGAATTAGGTTAGGTTTTGGTTTTTAATTTTGTTTTATATCCTAATTAACTAATTAGTATTTTTTATCAATTCTAATTATAAATTAGTCCCTTTAAATTTGTAGTTTAATAATTAAACCCCTTAGTTTAATTTCTTAAACAAATTTAAATGCCATCTTTTATAATTTATAAATTAACCCATTGAACAAAATTAAAACCTTACATTTAATCAAATTTAATCATACTATACATATTAATTCAATTAACTTAAATAGCTAATTAATTATTTTAGCATGAGAATTTTATTGATTAAAATTATTCAATTAAATTATTTAATAATAC
>CATIWQ010849907.1:0-11511 GCA_949673415.1 Euphorbia schlechtendalii | reverse complement strand
GATCGATATCTTTTAAAACTACATCGCAACTGTATACTTGCAGTTATCATCATTTTTCTATTTGATAATCGGTGCTGACAACACCTTTGATCAAGTTTTCGGGCACTGTTGCCCAGATTTTCAAATCCCTTTGGTTCTTAGCCAAAAGACTAGTGATAAGATTTTATTTATTATTATCAAGTGGAAAAATGGCGAACAATAATTCATCTACCTGCTCATTTTCTTTCCTAGAGATGTGTTCAATCTTCCAGGTGACTACTTTTGACTCTAGTATCTCAATAAGATTTCTTACCTTTGATAGATACTTTGCCATTTCTATGTCTTTTATCTCGAAGTTTCGATTGATCTGGTTTGCGACTAGCCTTAACTCACTTTTGAGCAGCAATAGATCTGGCGCTATCTCTCGAGCTAGCTCCAGCCCTTTGATAACTGCCTCGTACTCTGCTGCATTGTTGGTTGCAGGGAAAGCTAGTTTGGCTGCGTAGGAAAATCTAATTTTTCCGGGCCTCGAATGTATAAGCTGACCCCGGCTCCATCACGAGAGGATGCTCCGTCCACAAGGATTTCCCATTCTTCAGTTTTGATTTCTTTGGCTGGCTCAAGCATTGCGAATTCTACTACGAAGTCCACTAGAACTTGCACTTTCATAGCGATTCTGCTTTCGAATCTGATGTTATGCTCACCTAATCGGATAGCCCACTCAGCCAGTCTTCCTGATGTCTCAGGTCGTTGGAGGACTTTTTTCAACGGGGAAGTTGGTCCTTACTACAATTTTGTGGGCCTGGAAGTAAGGCCTTAACCAAGTGAAAGCTGAAATTAAGGCCAGGGTGAGTTTTTCAATCCGAGGGTATCTAAGTTCTACGTTCCTAAGCACTTTGCGACTCTAATATATTGGGAATTGGTCCTACCCTTCCTCTCAAACCAGTACTATTCCTACTGCCTCGTCAGTGGTGAATGGACGACACGGAGTAGTGGGCCGAGAGCGTGCGAAATGAGATGCGTGATCCACCGGGGTGTTTGAAAAGTATCGAGTCATGGACCTGGAAAAGGTTTGGTAGAGAAAGCAAAAATGTTTTTAGATTGGTTCAAACCCGAATCCACCATCTCTTAATGTGGAGTCGCCACCTGGATTAGCTCTTTCTAGGAATTAGAGTACTGTGAGGCTTAGCATCCGGGGGACGACCCACTAAAACACATAGATTCGGGTTTGGGATAAGTTGCTTATTTCTTATGTGATCACATTATATTACATCTATAGAAAACCGTATTTCTTAATTATGCATATTCGCACTTAAGTCATTTTTTCGAGTTATATGCATGATTCACGTATAGAAAAGCAGTAAATTCATACATCAAGCATTAAATAAATGCGGAAAGTAAATGCGGAAAAGTAAAGATTACAAAAATTACAAAACATGGGGGATGCAACTGCCCGCCTAATCTATTAATTACAATTCCCGTAAAAATATTTGCAATACTCGAAGGAAAATAAATCCTAGGTGTACATCTAACCTGCATCCACAAAGGTTAGCACGAGATATGACACATATGTTCGATTTGATTTTGAGAAGGCCTGTGTGGCCTAATTAAAACATCGACGATTTAAAGTTATTAATTTAAATAAAAAATTGTCCATTTTTATTTACACGTATGTTGGTCAATTTTATTAGTGAAAATGACCGTATGGCAACATGTGAGGTCAGTTATCCGGGAATAATTTGTATTTCCTTCGTGGGGGTATTCTAACATGAAAATTAAAAAGAAATTAAAGATGAAGAAGAAAATTACAACATTTACAATAATAATAAATAAGACAATTCCTAGGTCCACAAATAAAATCAGAAAAAGATGAAGCAGACGAGAGCATGGAATTCGCAATTCTAGGAACTCAAAGGCATACTCTTTCGGCGTGAATCCACTTTGGCGTATTCGTATGATCCCCGGGAAGGTTCCTCGTTCGTTTTGATTTAGTTGTGGTTTAATTGGAAAATAAGTGTTTATTTATCCAAAAGATAATCAGACTTGGGTTCTAAATTTTTTTTAGACCCGAGAATATATGAGGATTTGAGAAGAAAAGTAAATGAAGAATGATTTGAAAATAACTAAAAGTTGGAACCCAAATGTGTTTTGGATCTAAGAAAATATTGGAAGAAATTAAAGAAAATATTTTTGTAGTGTTTTTCTTTCTGAAGAGAAGAATTTTCTTTGAAATTTCGAGCCCCCTTCAATCCAAAAAGGTCTGACTATTTATAGGAAAAATCCCGAAAATCCAAAAGAGGTAAGTTTTTCTGACAAGGAGGCTCGTAAGAGTAAGTCTGGCGAGGCTCCTCGCCATGTCTTTGGCGAGCTCGCCAAAGACTTTGGTCAGGCAGCCTCGCCAACCCTTGGTGATGCAGGCCCCGGATCTGATTTTCTGAGTTGTTTTTGCATTTTTTTGTGTATTTTATTATTTTTTAATTAATTTGTGAATTAAAGGAAAAAAATTAAATTTTATTAGAAAAGTCCTTTTGAATTCAGAGACGAGGAAGACTCCCATTTGAAGATTATCGGACGGTCGAAAATTGTGTGATTTGAGGATAAAAATCTTGAAATGCCGTCATCATTTAATGCACGAGCTGGTACAAAATCCCGTGCTCATAGCTGCCCCTCGTGTGATAATTATTGGTTGTATAACTAGTATGATCACATGATATGAGTGTAGGGATAGAGAGAATACCTGATCGATGTAGTTAGTGACTTCTTGTTCCCAATTGGTGATAACATAGACCTTCCTTTCTGGCGCTGTGTCTTCATAGGGTTGTCCATTTCTTTCTTTGGAATCCCTTAGGTACTTGGTACCCCTTGTGGGCAGGTCGACCGTTTTTTTTCTACGGAGTCCCTTTAGTGGTTGGCAATCGTTTCATTCTTCGGTTGATAAATGAGACTATTTCTTTCTTCAGCCATTGAGATAACCATTTCCTTCTTCGGTTATATTTTGTATTTCCTTAATAGGATGTTTACTTGCTTCCTATGACAGATCAAAGAAAAGGTGTAATGTTAATACACTTTGTGATGCATGTTTTAATTATTTGATTGAGTTTAGGCAAAGCAAAAATTTTTGCCCCTTCAAACAAAAAATTAAAACATGAAGAAGAAATGAGTTTGATAAGAAATTCAGGAGTGTCCCGAAAATTGCTCTGTTGTTTAGGAGGCTTTTGTGGCGCTATAAAGTTGCAAAACCTAAATAGGCTTGAATTGACTTTAGGCTTGAATGGGCCATCGTCTTGTTTGTAGGTTCCTCATGTGGAGGTGGAGGTTCTTGTTTATGGGGACGTTGTTGCCCCAGTTTGGCGTCATCTTCTCTTGTAAATGACGTGATGCGAATGTTATGTATTCATGATTTTATGCGTTGACAATATTTATCACATGATGCATGTTTGTCTGTTGTAGGTGTTGTGGGATTCATCCATCTTATGCTGGTGCACGGTTTCCCCTAGGGTTTATCTTGTTAGGGATTCCATGGATGACTCCCTCAAAGTGACGACCATGGGTTTGTTAAATTAGATTCAAGTTCAGAGCTTGGATCTGGTTTGAGGAAAGTCTAGATCAGTCATTGATCCCGCATTGTATCGGTGATGATTTCTTGGAAGCTGTTTGCCTGAAGTGTTTGAGGTATATAATGCCCTGTACTGTTTCGAGGAGGAAATGACGAATTTGATATTTCTTTGGTTCTAATTTCTGCATAGACCACCCTTGTGGGTTTTCAATCTATTGAACCTTGTCTTCATTTTTGCCTGGACCACTCTTGCAGGTTTTCAATCTAGTAGAATTTATTTTTCATTATTTTTACTTTTTTAGTTTTTGGATGTTTACTTGCGACATTCTACCATTGGCATGCAAGCAATCAAAATAAGCATATGCATAAAGATTCAGCAAAAATGGCAATTCATTGATGAACTTAACAGGGGAATAGATGTTTCAAATGATTTGACTCCTGCCATTGATTAGACCTCTTAGGCTTTCTAACAAATGTAGTTCTCTTGATGTCCTAAGTTTTTGCTAGAGCCACCCTTTTCGGGTTTTCAACTCAGTGGACTATTCTTTTTCTATTTTGAAAAGAAGCCCTAATTTTTGCTCAACTAACCAAGTGTTAATTGACAGGCTAAATACTAATTTATTTTTTATTCGTACCGCTTTCTAATCATTTATTTCTTTCACCTATGCATGATAGTAATTGTGTAAAACTTGATTGATTTTGTAGATCGGCTGCCATCCATGTCCATGACTTCATTTGTTGTCTAGTTCAGCATTTCTGATTGATTGATTGGTGCTCACGTCGCTTTGGTTGCTTGAGGTTTACATGATGATGAGTCTTGATCATTAGCGTTTCCTTTTTTCAACTATTCAATGATATAATGATTGCCCCACAAATGGTAGTGAACCATGTGAAGGAGTTGTTAACGTGTTCAACAATCTGACTCCTTTTTATCTTTGGTATTGTACCGGTTGTTTGACCCTTTTGCTTTGGTCATTTGGGCTTTTGCTTGATTGCCCAATGAATGGTGGTGAGCCGGGTGATGGAGTTGTTGACGTGTTCAACGATCTGACTCGTCTTTTGTGACATTGCACCGGTTGTTTGTCCGCAACTGGCTTTGTTGACACTTTGGCCTTATTCTGGCTTCGATTTTTTTGATCTTTGCGTGACTGATTTAGTAGTCAGTGGACATTTCATGCTTGGAGATCTTTTTATTGATATTACATCTTTATATGATGAGGCAAATGCTATCACGCATTGTCTAAGTACATGTGTTTCTCTCACTTTCTCTCAAGAGTCAAATCATTTGAAATTACAATGACTTTGGGGAATCCATTTATACCCAAATTAATTTCATGACATGATGTGTCACGTGTGCTAAAAACATTATGTGTATGCTTATGAGAATGCGTGATGTCATTGATAGATATTCAAGCAAGTAAACCAAATTTAATTTATTCAAAAATAATTCAACTGCCTTGAGGGTAAAGAAGCTAAAAGCTAAATTATTACATCATCAAGCATGGGTTATTCTAGCGCCCATCAGATGTGTCCATGGATTTAAAGTGCTCCTAAGACAATTCCTAGGTCCACAAATAAAATCAGAAAAAGATGAAGCAGACAAGAGCATGGAATCCGCAATTCTAGAAACTCAAAGGCTTACCCTTTCAGCGTGAATCCTTCGGCGTATCCGTATGCTCCCCGGGAGCGTTTCTCATTCGTTTTAATTTAGTTGTGGTTTAATTGAAAAATAAGAGTTTATTTATCCAAAAGATAATTAGACCCGGGTTCTAAATTTATTTTAGACCCTTGAATATCTAAGGATTTAAGAAGAAAAGTAGATGAAGAATGGTTTGAAAATAATTAAAAGTTAACCCAAATGTGTTTTGGATCCAAGAAAATATTGGAAGAAATTAAAGAAAATATTTTTTGTAGTGTTTTTCTTTCTGAAGAGAAATTTTCTCTGAAATTTCGAGCCCCCTTTTATCCAAAAAGGTCCAACTATTTATAGGAAAAATCCCGAAAATCCAAAAGAGGCAAGTTTTTCTAGCGACGAGGCTCGCCAGAGTAAGTCTAGAGAGGCTCCTCGCCAAAGACTTTGGCGAGGCAACCCTTGGTGACACATGACCCGAATCCGGTTTTCCGTGGTGTTTTTGCATTTTTTGTGTATTTTCGTATTTTTTAATTAATTTTTGAATTAAAGGAAAAAAATTAAATTTTATTAGAAAAGTCCTTTTAAATTCAGAGATGAGGAAGACTCCCATTTGAAATTCATAGGACGGTTGAAAATTGTGTGATTCGAGGATAAAAATCTAGAAAAGCCATCATCATTGAACGCGCGAGCTGGTACAAAATCCCGTGCTCACATTAGTGGCAGCTAGATACATGTAAACTGTGTCATCTGGCTGGGGTGTGCTGAGAAATGGTGGTTTTCCTAGGAATTTCTTCAGTTCTTCGAATGCCACTTGGCAAGGTTGATCCCATTTGAAGTCTTTATCTTTTTTCATGGCCTTGTAGAAAGGCATGCATCTCTTGACCGAGAAAGATATAAATCTTCCCAAAGCGTTGATTATGCTGTTTAATCGTTGGACTTCATTCAAGGTTCGAGGTGGCTCCATCTTTAGAATTGCATCGATTTTTTCTAAGTTTGCCTCGATTCCTCGTTGGGAGATCATAAACCTAAAAATTTGCCACCTTTTACAACAAAGATGCACATTTCTGGATTGAGCTTCAAGCGGTATTCTTGCAATACTTTAAAAACCTTTTGGATTTCTTCTGCATGTTCCGCCTTGCTCTTGCTTTGATTATCATATCGTCCACATATACTTCCACTGATTTTCCTATCTCATCTTGAAACATCTCATTAATCAACCTTTGATAAGTTACACTCGCGTTCTTCATACCAAAGGGCATGACCGTATAGCAATAGGTGACTTCGTGGGTTATGAAGGATATTTTTTCCTCATCGGCATGGTGTATGGGTATTTGGTTATATCCACACTTGGCATCTAACAACGAATAGACTACATAGCCTACTATTACGTCCGCTAATTGATCCATGTTTGGGAGCGGGTAAGCATCTTTTGGAGTGGCTTTGTTCACATCAGTGAAGTCTACACACAATCTGTAGGCTCCGCTTGGTTTTTTTAACTAAAACAACGTTTGATAACCAACTTAGATAATGGACCTCTATAATGTGTCCATCTTTTAAGAGTTTGCCTACCTCTTCTTCGATGGCCCGCTGCCTTTCGGGTGCATGCTTCCTCTTCTTTTGAATGATCGGCTCGGCACTTGGGTTTAAGTTCAGCTTATGTTGCATGACCTTAAGTTTGACGCCTATGAGGTCTTCAGATGACTATGAGAAAACGTGTTGTTGGTCCATGAGGGTGCATATTATTTCTGCCTTTGCATCGTTCCAAAGGTTTTTTTCTAATTTTAAGCGAGCGTTCCGGACCAACCTTGAGCTCTTCCAGTTCCTCTACCTACTCGATTTTCTCCGATCGATCTATCTCATACTCCTCTTCCACTAAGAGCGAATCTTTGTGTAATGAGGCTAGGTAAGCCTCTTGAGCTACTTAGGGGTTGCCTATTATTACCGCGGTCCCTTTTGTAGTTGGTATGTGAAATACCAAGTCCAACGGGGAGATGAGTATGCAGGTTTCAGTTTGTAAAGGCCTGCACAATATGACGTTGAATCCCAGTGAAATGTCAACAATGGTGAAATCTACTTTCCCATGGAATTTATGCTTGAAGCTTCCCATTTCCACTTCTAATGTAACCTCGCCTAAAGATTGTATGGGTTAGCCGTTAACCCCAATGAGTAGCGAGCATCCGACCCGAATCTAAGAGTGGTGTACTCCCAACTTCTCAACAACACTTTTAATGAGGATGTTCACCGAGCTGCCTGTGTCTAGAAGGATTCTTCTCACGGTGAAGTTCTCCATTGTTTCTTCAACGACTATGGGATCAGCGGGCTATTTTTCGACTAGCGAGTCTTTCCTAAATGGCTTCAGGATTTTCGCCATGCCTTCGACGTTGTTCTTTTTGCTAGACGAACCTCTAGCTTTCTTTCTGGGTGACTCGAATTCCAGTCCTCCTGTAATAACCATTATAATTCCTTTTGTTCCGCTAGACTTTTTATTCGAGTCTTCTTCTCTCTCATCTTCGCTTCCCTCCTTACTTTCATGTCTCTTAGTGATTCCTTTTACAAACTGGCTAAATTTCCCAGCTCTGATCAACTCATGAACTATGTCGGCTAGCGATCTGCAGTCATCTGTGTAATGACCTTTAGCTCTGTGGTAATCACAATACTTGTTCAAATCCCGCCCCAAGGAGATTCCTTTAGGAATTTTAGGGAAACAAATGTTTTTCTTTTCAGGGGTCTTCTTGATTACCACTAGTATCTAGTTCAAAGATGCATTCAACTTAGGGAGGTCTTCTTCTCGATCAAGATATCCACCTCGACCTTTTCGCCTTCTGTCGACAAATCTCGGTCTTTCCTCTCTCTTTGCTTCTCTACCCCAACCTTCTCTTCTTTGGTTGAAATTTATTTCATATGCTGGGATTAAATCTTTGGCCATGCCAAGCATTTGTTGGAGGCTTTTGGGATGCCTATTAAGTATTTCATTTCTGAGATCTCTACTCCGTGTTCCTTTCAACATTGCCTCTTTGGTGGTGTTGAAATCCAAATCTCGCACTTCCAGGAAAGCTTTGTTGAAGCGGTTGTAATAGTAGACTCCTTGTTACCAATCTGGCCAGGGCGAAGCCTAAAAGGTGTTTGCAAAAGGCGTCACTATGTTTGTCCCAACTCCCTATGGAATTAGGGGGGAGAGAGGTGAACCACCAGGCAGCAAGTCTGCCTAACATAGCTGAAAAATATAGGCATATATATATGCCTCAATGGCTCCCACCATTTCCATTCAATTCTTAAAGTCAACAACATGATAATTTAGATTGTCTTTTCCCGTATATATATCGAATGAAGGTATGTAGACGAGCTTGGGCAAGGTTTGATCGAGGATGTTTTTCTTGAATGGTGAAAAATTGGTCCTCGATGTTGCTTCCTGTTAAGGGATAGCCAATTTTGCAAAAACCTTATTGGCTTTCTTTTCTAATTCTGGGTCATCTTCTTCTTCACTTTCCAACTCGACAGCCAGCTTTAAATTTCTAGCTTTTGGGATTGGTTCAGGCTGCATGCCTTTTCCTAACACTTGGATGGTGGCCAGCGTCAGTCCTATGTCTCCAGGCGGAATCTAACCATCTTTCATTACAGATACCAACCCTTGAAGTAATGATAATTGAGTTGACTGTCTAACTTAGTTCAGTCCCATGAGCTGCGCGGTTATGGTATCTGTGGTTACCTAGAATGTGGTGGAAGCGATCTGGGAATTCGTGTGAGGGATGACGAGCGTGAAAGCTGGCTGAGTGATGTTGTAGAGGTGGGGAAGCATATGTCCCTGTGACGCGTTGTTAAATTCATCGATAAAGTTACGAGGCGGTATTCTATCCCGCCTAGATATGACCAAACCAGCTTTGCTCAAATCACCATACATCACGCCAAAGGAGATGTATGTCTCGACAACTGATTTCTTATATGCCTCCATCTCTTCTAGGGAGATTTTGTATTTTTGTTGTAACTGAAGGAGTGGGTTATCTCCTCCGATGAGTCCATCACCATGGGGGCAGTCGCCAGTCTTAGGCGGTGGCATCCCCATGACAGTTATCCCTGTGGTTGGGGGATGATTGCTTGTTCCGTTGTAAGCCATTTGAGACTTGTCCAGGAACTGAAATTTTTCAATTATCAGAATGTTCATGTGAACTGAAATTCTCACCTGAGCAAGTAAAGTCAGTCCATGATCACCGCACCAATGTAATATTCGCCTGAAACGTGGTTCCACGCGCTAATTTGCTGACTGAATTTGACTCCAATACTCCTCTTAGCTATGGCTTGAAGGTTCCTACAAAATAACAACCGTTGCTATGGGGGATTAGCCGTGTGACCGGCATAACCTCTCCGATGCTTAAGTTAGATTGCATTTAAGAGAGGAGGCAGTGAGTTTTTAATGTTTTTTAGAATACGTAACTTTGCGTCGTGACCCAAAGGGTCTTGTAGCATGGGATTTTGTACCAGCCCACGCGTTCAATGATGACAGCTTTTCAGGTTTTTTATCCTTGGATCACACAATTTTCGACCATCCGATGATCTTCAAATGGGAGTCTTTCTCATCTCTGAATTCAAAAGAAATTTTATGATAAAATTATCTAATTTTTTTTAAAATATGAAGATACACAATAAATGCTAAAACATCGCAAAAAACTGGATCTGGAGACTGCGTTGCCAAAGCTAGGCGAGGCCTGCCTTGCTAAAGGTCTTGGTGAGGTAGCCTCACCAAGGATTAGCAAGGCAAGCCTTGCTAGAGATCTCTGGCGAGGAGCTTCGCCAGACTTGCTCTGGCGAGCCTCCTCGCCGGAAAAACTTGCTTTTTTTGGATTTTCCGGATTTTTACTGTAAATAGTCGGCCTTTTTTGGATTGAAGGGGGGCTCGAAATTTCAAAAAAATATTCTTCCCTTCATAAAGAAAAAAACACTGAAAAACACTACAAAAAATATTTTCTTTAATTTCTTCCAATATTTTCTTGGATCCAAAACACATTTGGGTTCCAACTTTTAATTATTTTCAAATCATTCTTCATCTATTTTTCTTCTTAAATCCTCAGATATTTTCGGGTCTAAAACAAATTTAGAACCCGAGTCTGATTATCTTTTGGATAAATAAACACTTATTTTCCATTCAAACCAAATACAACAAAACTAAAAAGAATGAGGAACGCTCCCGGGGATCATAAGGATAGGCCGAAGTGGATTCACGTCGAAAGGGTAAGCCTTTGAGTTCGTATAATTGCGGATTCCGTGCTCTCGATTGCTTCATTTTTTTTCTGATTTTATTTGTGGACCTAGGAATTGTCTTATTTATTATTATAGTAAATGTTGTAGTTTTTTTCTTCATCTTTTATTTCTTTTTAATTTTCATGTTACAATAACACCACGAAGGGAATAAAAAGTATTCCCGAATAACAGGCCTCACACTTTGCCATGTGATCATTTTCACTAATAAAATTGATCAACATAGGTGTATATAAAAATGAACCATTTTTATTTAGAATAATAACTTTAAACCATCGATGTTTTAATGAGGCCATATGGGCCTTCTCAAAATCAAATCGAATATATGTGCCATATTTCGTGCTAACCTTTGATGATGCAGGTTAGATGTATGCCTATTATTTTATTTTCCTTCGGGTGTTGAAAATATTTTTGCAAGAATTGTAATTAATAGATTAGGCGAGCGGTTGCATTGCTCAAGTTTTGTAATTTTTGTAATCTTTGTTTTTCTGCATTTACTTTTCGCATTTATTTATTGCTTTATGAATGGTTTATCTCTTTCGAATATACATGAATCATGCATATAACTCAAAAAATGACTTAAGTGCGAATATGCACAATTAAGAGAATACGGTTTTCTATAGATGTAATATATCACATAAGAAATAAGCAACTTATCCTGAATTCGAATATCTAAGTCTTAGTAGACAATCCCCCGGACGTTAAGCCTCATAGGACTCTAACTCCTGGAAAAAGCTAATCCAGGTGGTGACTCCACACTAAGAGACGGTGGATTCGGGTTTGAACCGATCTAAAAAATTTTTTTTCTCTCTCTAACACTTTGAACGTAGGGAAATCTATATAACTTTCACTCTCTATCTATCATGTATCATACATGTTATCTCACACCATCTGTTGCTGCCACACGAAATGGTTGATTTGAACCACTATTTATAAAGTGTGAAAGGTTGCGTTTATCCAAACGAATAGTCATGTTCATTGGTGAAGGTTTGCATCATCTTCAATGTGATTGGATGCAAGATTTCATCCTTATCTTCAATGGATAGGCACCTTTTCATGGTTGATTATCTCCAAAAGGTGTCTCTTCGCCTGA